>JBAMBR010005254.1:0-40068 GCA_037044475.1 Zaprionus obscuricornis | reverse complement strand
TTGATAGCTTTGTACAGAAATGTACAGATCCTAGTTGTAAGTATAATTAAACAAATATGCATAAATGAATATAAAAAAAATTAAATTAAAAATAATACAGAACCTGTAATTACATTTGAAACTAACATAAGCGCTACATGTGGAGTAAAACTGTTAACTCTCTCAACGTAAAATGCTATGTTAAAGTAACTTGCCAGATTTGCAAATGCAACAGTATGGCATCGCTGCCCAAGAGACTTAACAACAAGAAAAACAAATTTTCGGCCAGACAAAATTCAGATTTACAACTAAAGAGTTTTTTTTTTATCGCAACGTTTTTATTATCTAACGTGGCGATAAAAAAAAGAATAAAAGTTATAAACATTAACGACTTTTGAACAAATATGTCGGGTGAGTTGAGTTGCGTGACCTTGACCTCGCAACAAAAAAAAAAGTTAAATAAAATGAAAATAGCTAAAGAATGACGACAGCGGGTAAATCGATCAAAACGATGACTTCGACATGAAGTTGAAAGATGAATGAATGAAAGAGCAAAGAGAGTGGGAAAACGAAAAGGAATAGAGAAAATGAGCGAGAGTGCAAAACATACACATATCACGCGAATTAAACATTGAAAGCGATTATGGTGAGGAGGACATAAGATAAAACTACGAATGACATTCGAGTAGAGGCGGTCAATATGGCTACTCGTTCCCGTTGCCGCTGGAAGTTAACAGTAAACGAGTCACTATTGCAGTCGCTTTTTAGCAAATCCTGCAATGAGGCGATGTCATCGCCATCCTCATCATTGTTGTTGTCATCATGTTCAGCTATCGCTGCATACGCGTCTGTATGCCAAATCCATCTAAACAATGTGCGTTTCCCTTTGCTCTTTTAGGTTGTTGTGGCTGTTGTTCCGCATTGCGGCCACGCTACAAACGCCTTGTGGACAACATATTCCCAGTGAATCCCGAAGATGGTTTAGTTAAATCCAATATGGAAAAACTAACATTTTATTCGCTTAGCTCACCGGATAAGCTGGATCGCATTGGTGAATATCTGTATCAGAAGGCAACCAAAGATATAAATCGTAAGCGTTACAAGTAAGTCACATACAGCAATCAATCAATCAACGAAAATCAATCAATCATTTTATTCTTTATATATTATAGACTAGCTGAAATTGCCATGGAAGCTATGGATTTATTATTGCAGGCATGCCACGCCCAGACGACACTGAATCTATTCGTTGAATCATTTTTGCGTATGGTACAAAAATTACTCGAAGATCTTAATCCGAATTTAAAGATAATGGCAACAAATTCTGTAAGAATATTTGAAATTAATCTTCTTTGATCTTTATCAAATATTAATACTATATCTTATCGCTCTTATCGTTGCTTGCATTGTTTTTTTTTTTTTTTTGTTTTTTGTTTAGTTTGTCAAATTTGCGAATATTAATGAGGATACGCCCTCATATCATCGACGTTACGATTTCTTTATATCAAAATTTTCATCAATGTGTCACAGCGATAGTCAAGATTTACGCGATAGCTTACGTTTAGCTGGTATCAAAGGTTTACAAGGTGTCATACGTAAAACTGTATCCGATGATCTTGTCGAAAATATTTGGGAGGCACAGCATATGGATAAAATTGTACCATCATTATTATTCAATATGCAGGTGAGAACAAAATTTATCGAATTATCAAAAAAAAAAAAAAAAAGAAACTGTAAAACTATCGAATATAAGAAAAACTATCGTGCAGAGATAAATCGTTTGCTAATCTTTAAAAAGTTTTTACACATCAAAATTCAACTGTAAATATTATCATAAATTCATTTACATAAGATAAGCAAAGATTTTAACGATAGTATTGCAAGTATTAAGCGTACGATAGTTTTACAGTTTTAATAAAACGTGCTAACGTATTTCATTTCATCCAATTGGCCAAAATGTAACTTGAAAACGTTTAACTAATTTTGTTATTTGTATTTTTTTTTTTTGTACTTTTTTTCGTAAATATTTTTTTTATATATATTTTTTTTTCAAATCAAAATGCAAACGAAACGAATATTTAAATATATTCTCAATAAACACTATAAATAAAAAAAAATAAATAAAAATAAAAATAAATTACACAACAACAATTAACAACTACAACAACAACATCATCAACAACAACAACAACAAAATAATCGTAAACAAAACAACAAAAAGTTTTGTGTTAACGTTATGTTTCTGAACAGAAATTTGATGGCGGTAATTGAATTGAATTTTTTTAATTAAATATATATAGATATACATATATATATATATAGAATATTAGCAGCTATAGATATTAGTTTCGTGATTTTTAGTACAATTTATTTAAATTATATAATGATTACTAATATTTTGCTAATCTCTTAAACATAGTCTGGTGATCAGACACGCGCTGAGGATGCAACAAATATAACGCCACCAGTTTTAGCTGAGGAAGTATTGCGTGAACTTGTTGGACGTGCATCATTTGGACATATACGTAGCGTATTAAAGCCGCTCTTAACGTAAGTAAAATTATAAAATTATAGTATAGACTATTAAATACTCTTTCTTCTATTTGATTTAGTCACTTGGATCGTCATGAACTTTGGGTACCAAATGATTTTGCTATACGCACATTTCGTATTGTTATGATATCAATACAACCACAATATTCCTATACTGTTGTCGAGACACTAATGCAACATTTGGATAGTAATTTTAAATCATCACCAAAAACACGCACATCCTTGGCTGTTGTATTATCAAAAATAATTGCAATTGCAGCGGGTGAAAGTGTTGGTCCATCGGCTTTAGATATTATAAATAATTTATTAACACATTTACGTACAAGTGTTAGCACAACAAAAGATATAACACCCGAAGAGTCACAATATCAGGAAGCATTAATAAATGCTTTAGGTGAATTTGCCAATCATCATCCGGATTATCAAAAAATTGAAATAATGTTATTCATTATGAATACTGTACCAGATCTATCAAAGAAAAGTAAAGGTGATCAAATGTTACAAAATATATTATTAAAATCATTACTCAAAGTTGGCACACAATATAGTACAGTGTCATTTGAGAAAGCATTTCCAGCATCATTCTTGCAACCATTGTTACGTATGGCACGTGCACCACATGATCCAACGCGTATTATTGTAATGCAAATATTTCAAGCATTACTTGATCGTCATCATAATGAACATGTGCTCAATGCTGTTTGTGTTAAGCCATATAAAGCATTATCACAGGAACCACCATCACGTTCAGATATAATATTTACGCATAAATATGGTGCAAATATAATGCAAGCACTTATCGATAGTATGGCATTATCGGATGCTGTTGAAGCACTTACCGCAAGCTTCAATACTGCTGCCTTGTTAATTGTTGAAATGTCATGTTCGGAGACTGTGCAAGAGTTTCTATTATTTATATTGGGGTAAGTCTAAAAAAAAACAAAAATCTTATTTATAACTTGACTGTATAAATAATTTTGCATTTTTCCATTTGTGTAGCATACAACAAGTTGCCAATACTGTAGAAACTTTGGGTGCAGTACATCGCTGCAGTTTACATGCAATTTCTATTGCGCTGCTTGTGCATATTTCACGTGTCAGTGGCATTAATAATTTATTGGAATATGCACAAAAGATTATTGAGGCAAGACGTGAAGAGGCCACATACTATTTGCCACCATTATTGGATGCCAAAAAGGTTGCAACAAAGAATCAAAATTTTAATTTAAATTTACCACATTTGGCTATCGATAAATTGGCATTGGGTGAATGTATGCAAAATGCTGGCATGGATGCACAACGTTTAAATACTGGTGCACCATATACATTAAATCAAGCTGATAATCCAGGACATCGTCATTCTTGGGTTGAATCAGTCAGTGCACATATGACACAACGTAATAGTTCTGCTGATTTAACTGTTTATAATGGTGATGTTGATAGTGTAAATAGTTCACCGGGCACCTGTAAGAAAATATTAGCACCTGAATATAATTTTGATGCAATGAAACGCGCCTTGGCGGAGCCAACGGAGGCAGCAAAACGTGAACAGCGTGAGAAACAAATGCAAATAGTGCGTACGTTCCGTGAAGGTGAATTTGATGATTTAATGAGACGTACGGAACCTAAGGTAAATTATAGTTGATAAAGATTATTATTGTGCACTATAAGCTAATATTTTTTGGTTTTCTTTTTTTTTTAGCATGATCTTATACAAAATCGTTTAAATGAACTTTTCAATTCGTTGGCCGTTGAACGGCAAATAACGCAAAGTGACAACAAATCAGCGCAACTGCAAACGAACAGCGAGAAGCCCGTCTATGAGACGAAATTCCCTGAGCTGTTTTACTATTAGAAAAAAAAAACAAAAGCGAATTAGATAAAACGAATGATATGCTAGTTAGCCTAGAGATATTTAAATACCTTATAACACTCACTGAATATTGTGTATTAATTCTACATATATAATATATACTATATATATATATATATATATATATATATATATATATATATATATATATGTATACTATATAATTATATAGTCAATCTATAAATTTGTCACTAGCTAAATTGTTTGTTTCCATATACTATATATATATATATATATGTATATATATATATATATATAAATATTAAGTTTGGTCAGGGTCAATTTATTTTGTGCATTTCCTGTTGTTATTAAATGCGCTAATTCATTGTTTAAAACAATTATAATAATAATAAATACAAAAAAAACAAATTCTCGTTATGCTTTGCTAAAAAATGTTTTTCTTTAAAATTGATGCAGAAAATGTATGTTAAATAAATAAGTAAGCTTCACTGTATGATAACCAGTACCCAAAAATTTATCAGCCACGCCTTCTAAAGGGGCGTTACAGGCATAAAGTCATTGTCAGGACAATAACCTAAGGCTATAAATTGTCTATAAAAATATTCTTAAATAAATATTAAAAAAAATTTTGCTAAAATTCATAGCAAAAATTTACAAAAAATAAAAAATGCAATAGAAATTTGATTTTTTTTTTTTGGATTTTTTCTTATTGTTTTTATGCAAAAAGTTGATACAATATAATTTAGAATTAATTTATTATTAAATGTTTATTGAAATGCATTTATAGTTTTAGTGAGTGATTAGTGTTTAGTAGTAGTAATAGTCGCTAATATAATGACAATGAACGTATAGCAATTTTAATACGATATTTTGTATTTGAGTTTCGATTGCTGTGCGTGATTTGCATTTGCATTTTGAGTTTTCTTAATACTACAAAAATAAACTTAATAAATGAGCCATAAACATATAGATATATATAAATAAAACATATGAAGATATAATCATATATCGCAAATAGATTGTTAGAAGATATATACAAAATATATATTTTAATAATTTTATGAATATTAACATCGAAATGTGCCTTGACTTTTGAGCTGAGTTTACACATTGAACACAAGATGTTTTAAGGGAAAGAAATATAGAAATACAAAAGTATAAAAAAAAATAATAATATATATAATATATAAATATAAATTGTGAGTAATGCAGCGAAAGCTGCGATTAATCTAGAGTCTAGAACTATATCGAAATGAAATGTACAATTTTTATATAGATATATGTATATATATATTTTTTGAGACAGTTTATATATGATATTTATATATATATGAAAGTTTTTTTTTTTATTATATAGTGAAGCTTTTTTATATACATAAATTGAAGTTTGATGTTGTCGATTATGTTTAATTTATGCAGCTACTGCGAATAATGTTGCTGCTCCTGCTGCTGCTGACGTGTTTATGTAAATAGTTAACGGTGGTTGATTTTTTCTTTCTTTTTACGTTCGATCATTTTGATTGATATATATATATATATGATATATAGTATTAACGCGCTCAACACGCCTCACCATCACTTGTTGTTATTGGCGGCCTTGCCCAGCGATATGTTGATGTTGATGTTGATGTCGATCGCAAACCAGCAGCAGCAGCAACAGCTAAAGACGGTGATGATGGTGTTGATGATGCTGCCTCTGAGCTATCACCAGCACCAACACATACAGCTGAATCATCAGCACTTGCTGGCGTTAATGGACGCTCACAACTTGCACCACCAATCTCTGATATTGGTATAGCTGATGTTGATGTTGTCATTGTTAATTCTTCACTTTGTGGCACAATTTCTTTAAAGCTTTGATTTGGTGGCATTACAACCAACATATTTATAGATATAAGTAATGGATGTACTAATTTTGAATCCAATACAATTAATGATACTTCCTCATTCTTTTCTAAATTTAATGTTATTATTTCGGATTTTTGTGTAAATATTGGCTGACGTTGTGCATTTATTGATGTCACTGTTGTGCGTATCATGAATTTTCGTCTTGTTTGTAAACTAAGTACACGTTCATGTTCATGACGATGATGTCGACGTATATTTAGACGACGTGAATCCATTACAAGTATCAAATCCATGCCATAATTAAAGCCAGTCCAACGCCATTTTTGATAGCCAGGCTCCATGAGTAAGCGACCGCAACGCATACAATTCTCAAAGAATTCCTCATCTTCCAATTGTTTTGGACTACTGCAAAAAGGTAAACAATATTATACAACTATATATATATATAAATGATATAATTTGATAACTTACCCATCTTCCTGACCATGATCAATTTTTAATAGTGCATCCCAATGGCTATGTATATGCCTATATAGCCATTCTTTAGGTATTATATTATCATTGAATATAATCTTTAAATCCATATAATGATTTGTTAAATATTGTGTACGTAACTTTTGGAAGACGGGTATATATGGTTGACCCTCGGGTGTGGCTAAAAATGAACGTTCCTCCATGCGACTAGCAAAATATGTCCATTGTACCACATCTCCGCTAGGTGTATTTGTCTCAACGCCAGCATTTACTAAACGATCCATTGTCTTTTGTGCTTCGGCACGTTGCTCTGGATCCTCGGGATCATATTGTGGATGTAATTGTAAAAACATCCATGTCCTTAATAATGTATACAATGAAAATTCTGTTTGCATTACATACAAATTGGAGCTGGCAGTTAATGCACACATTAAATCTATTGATATATGTCGCAATAAATTTGGATGCTTATTATAAATACTAAGTAAATTAATTTGGAACCATTGAAATGTTGATTTTTTAACAGTTAATACTCCATATTGGCATGCTGCTTCATAATATTGTATGGCAGTCTCAGCATTTATAGTATCAATCATAACTTCAGCACATTTATCAATAATTCCATCAAGATGAAATAATGTTGCTGTTGCCAGCACAGGTATTACATCTTTTGGTTCAATTTCAATCTCATCGGAATACATTGAACCAAATACAGCATTTAAACTATCAACATTAATGCGATCATCTAAAATTTTAATATGTACAAAATTTTGTTGTGCCTCCTTCCATGAACCATTGAACATTGTATAAAAATATGGACTTTGACTTAAATAGACTTTATGAAGATGCCAAACTTTATCCAGTGCCATGACAGCAACATCAGAATTTTTCTCTTCTTTAAATAATGCCTGATATATATATTGTGTTGTCGTCAAGAGTTTTTTTCTGTAAAGGATTTCAATTTTATATTATATTTAAGGTTTTAATATTATATAAATATAAATATAATAAATAATTATAAATTTTGTTTTATTTTTTTTTTTTTTGTGTTAAGGATCTTGGAAATTATATATGCTAGAGTTATGAAATTTCATATATAATTAACTGACAGATCGTAGCATATGTAGAATATTTGAAATTTTATATTAGATTTATATTTTTAATTATATTAAATTTATATTTATTATTTATATTTTTTTTTTTTATAATTTATATTTATTATTTTATTATTATTTATATTTATTATTTTACTATTATTTATACTTATTATTATATTAAATTTATTAAAAATTATTATTTATATAAATATTTAAAATTATTATTATATTAAATTTATTATTTTTATTTTTTGGTATAATTTATATTTATTATTTTCTTGTTATTTATATTTATTATTATATTAAATTTATTAAAAATTATTATTTATTTATATTTATTATTATATTATTATTATATTAAATTTATTTAAATTTATATTTTTTTATAATTTATATTTATTATTATATGAAATTTTTTATTTTTTTTTTTTTTGTATTTTTATGTTAAAATCTCAACAACTACAAATGCAAAAATTATAAAATTTCATATATAAATAACTGACAAATCGAAACATATATATATAGAATATTTTACAGGGTATCTATCTACATATATGATACATACTTTTTTGGTGATTTACTATCCTGTTGCGCACGGTCGCGTTCATCCTTTGATGCATTGGAATCGGTGCTGCGTCTGCGCTTGCGTCGACTACCAAAGACTTCTGCCACATTATATTGCATAGTTCCAACAATTTGGCCCATGGTAATGCACAAAAAAAAAAATACTACCAGCTGCGCCTAAAATAATTAAATAAATATAAATATATGAATATAGTATAAAAATATAAAATAATTGTACACGCAGCACAAATAAATAAATATTTCATTTATATAGCTAAAAGATAACAAACAAAAAAAAACTAGATTAAAAGAAGAAACAAAAGCAAACAAAGAAAATAAAAAATAAAAAAAAAAATGAAATATCTTACGAGTTATTCTTATCGATTTTTGGACAGGAATTGTAAATTGTTTTTGTATATTGTTTTTTTTTATTTTTTTATAGGCTCAAGGCACGCGCAGAGTAAAAAGTAGACATCAATTTTAGACAGGTTTTTGGTTGCGTGGCAAAATAATGATGACCCAGTTGTATGAGGCACTATAAAAACTTACTAACTGACCCCCTCTCCCTCCCCCTCACTCCCACCCCCATCCCTATGCCTACTCTTCCGCCCACATTAGCATACTAGTTCGCGCATTTGCCTCTTTCCCTCTTTCATTTTTATTAGGTCAAAGTTGCAGCTGTGTGTTTCATGTTAATATTTCATCGTGTAGGTTTTACTTTTCTTCTTTTGATGTGTGTAAAACTTTACTGCTGCTGTTGCTGCTGCTGCAGTGTGACCACGCCTCTACCTGCCCGCAACAAAACAGTCTACACTGCTGTCGACGCTCAACAGATGATGTCATCAAATACACAAAGAGCGAGAGTAATCGGTCGTCCCCCTATTTATAAATAGAATCGACTTCAAAACAAAAACACAAAATTGCAGAACTAACGACTTTTTGTGCTATACACAAACACACACACACAAAGACACGTAGATGTAATATATTTGAATGTTTTGTTTATGTTTTTTATGCTCATCAATTCGCTGTTTTTGAAAAATGTTGTAAGCATGTCAAGGCCACATCGATAAACACTCTGCCGCTGATTTCTGACTTTTGTTTACAACATATAAATGCTACGCACTCGCAATTAACAAACTATAATACAACAATGTATAATACAGATAAACACACACACACACACACACACACACACATACATACATACATAGATATATAGAAACGCAAGTTTGTTTTGGTGCGGCGCAGTAGTTGCGCTCAAAACAAGTTTCAAGCACACACATTTTCTTATAAGACCAAAACACGAAATTCGATTGCAACTGCTCACAAATTACGTCATAACAAATTGTATATAGAGTAAAAGACAGACTCACTGACAATTGTCAGAGAGTAAGAAATACAGAGAAGAGAGAGTGAACGCAACAGTCACAAGAGCAAACAGCAGTAGCCAGCCAGCCAGCCAGCAACAACACAGCTGCTTAACTCAGCTGAAGAAATGTATGAAGCGCAATTTTAACTATTTACTTTTATTTTAAATGCTCTGCACCAGTGATGATGATATCAGATAACTTATTCTTCCGCTCATTGAATTGTAAATAAAAAATAAAAAAAAAAAAAATTGTAAAAAGTTGCTGTTGCCCATGTAGTTACGCCCAAGTAACGTGAGTTATCGTCTAAAACGGCCAACAAGCATGGGCGGACGCGGGACGGGCGGGGCCGGCCAGCCAGTCGTGCGCGCGCGGGACTAGAGCAGAATAGAACCAGCGATCTAACGATCTATGCACGAAAAACGAAACGCGATCAAAACACTTAGCGGCCAGCGCCACCCTCAACATTATGTTAACATACGCTACGTTTACATATATACATATGTCGACATTCATGTGCATGTGTGTGTGTGTTTGCTTACGTGTATGTGCATGTGCATGTGGTTAAGTATTGACACATGATAAAATGTTGAATTTGATAAATATAGAAAAAAAATAAAAAAAAGTTTTTAAGTTCAGCGAACTTGTTTGCAAGCGACATTCGAAACAGCTGGACAGACCGGCCGACTGATTAGTGAAGTCTAACAAATTTAAGGCAACTGATAGCGCATACATACATACATATGTACATATGTATATAAAGACGTATGCATATACCACTAATACTCTAATATATATTAACACACATTATGTATATACTAAGCCTTTCCGAGAGTAAGAAATATTTAGTCAACGATTGTCAACAAACGACTGTTGCCTATGCTTATGCTTACACTTTGCCCTCCTCCTTATACACACGCCTTCTTGCTCTTTCTCTCTATGTCTGTCTCTCAATCACTCTCTGACAGACACCTCACCAACCCTGTTTCTGTTTTAAACTGCATCTGATACAATTCCGATTGTCTGTCTATTTCATTATAACAGTAAATCTTCACTATAAATAGCCAAACAAAAGTAAATTTTTCTTTCCTCTCTTTTCTTCTTCTTTTTTTTTGGAACATGTGGGGTAACGAACAGTGAAATATAAAGATGAAAATGAAACGACGCATTAAGAAATGAAGAGACAGGGAGATTTTTACTTTAACAGCTCTGTATGTATTAGTGAGTGCGTGGTGCAAGAGAGAACAATTGAGAGAATAATTATTCTGCGAGAGCTAAGAATAACATCAACAAAAATCATGAGCGAAAGACGCAAAATGCAACGACGAAACAAAAAGTACACATAAAGAAGCAAACTGATAAAAACGAATGCAAAAAAAAAAAAACTGCACACTTACTGTTACAGTGCTAGTTACAGTTTTTCTCGTTTTCTTTTTTCTTTTATGTAACTTCACTTATACGTATAGATTTGAAACTACACTGATCCGCGGCTTTATAACGTTTACGACCAAATGCAGTAGCTCTCCTTAGTAGCATGCATATAAATTTTTGTTTGATTTTTCTCAACACAATTGCAATGCGCGCTCCGCGTACAACAACCTCTCCGTACCGTGGATTCAAGACAACTCTCAACAGCGGCCGACCAACAGATAAAGCTCACACGAAAACAAATAATGAAAACATACCTATCGTGCGCGGTGCGGAGAGCGATTGCCACTGTTGTTACTCTTGCCGCTAATGTTAATTTTAACAGCACAGTTGATTATTGCGATTTTTTTTTTTAGTAGTTGAACATTAGAAAATTACAAATGTTTTTAAAAAGAAAAAAGCACAAAATTAAAAAAAAAAAATAGAGAAAAAACATGAAAATATAATTAAAAAATTGAAAGAGACAATAATCTAATATGCTCACCTTAGCAAATGATTAAAAATCAAATGAGAATTCCTGTAGCTAAAATAAATTTGGCATATTTATGCGTCTTGAAACCTATTACAAAAGTCTGGCAACTTTGCAAAGAGAACTATCGATACTTAAATTATTGTCATTGGCATATCAATCACGCACATCACCGGCCATTTTGACATTCACAACAATTGTATTTGAAAATTCTAAAAAAAAAAAATATATATAAATAAATAAATGAAAGGAACTCCAAAGAAAACGCAACGTGCTGAAAGTTCGCAACGGCAACGTGAAGCACGTAAAGAAGATCCCAAAGATGATGGCGAGGGACCATTACCTTTGCTTCAACTCGACGACGACATTGAGTCTGAGATGCCAATTCGTGGACGCCCATCAAAGAAATTGCTGCTACAAAAGCAACAGCAACGTGCACAACAAAATGCCAAACAACAAGCAGAACAAAAGGGTACAACAGCAGGAGGTGCTGCTTCTGCAGCTGCAGCATCTACTGGCCATGCCGTTGGACGCACCAAGGCGAAACGTTCACTCTACAAAAAAGGCGGAAATGCGAATGCAACACAAAAAGCACACAGTGAAACATATGTGATGCGTCTATTTGAACGTAGCTTGGATCTATCAAAATACAAGGATAAGACACCACTATATCCCATATGTCGCGCCTGGATGGCGAATCAACCAAGAAATCCCAATGTTGCTATGTTTAATACTGATGGCAGTGTTCCACTCGTAAAGCGTGAGGATGATGCCGAAGAGGTGCTCGCCAAATTGCGTAGTGGCGAATTAAAAGTAATAACACAAATGCCGCAAGCACGTAAAACTGAAATGTCTATAATTCCGTCACGGCTACCACAGACACAGGATGAATCCCTTAAAGATGCCAGCAAGGAGGACTTGCTGGCGGCGAATGTGGCGCACTGGAAAAATGTGCGTGGACATTGGCTGAAGCATGCGCAGAAATATGAATTAGAAAGATACGAGATAATTGACCAGATAATGGATGTTGTATGCAAGCGAGAATAAATTAAATGAAAAAAATGAATTACATTTTTTTTTGTTTTTTTTTATCTTCATTTGAATAAATGTTTTATTTTTTTGTATACGTAAGATATAAGTGCGACTTTCCATTTTCTCAATAATTGTTTCAGTTTTAAATATTTTTGTGTGTATGTGTGTGTTGTTGTTGGCAATTAATCTAATATTTCATAAAGTGGACCAGAGATCTGGGTCTGTTTTTTTTTTTTTTTTGAATAAAATTAAAATGCTGTTGGATTGTTCTTGTTTTGGTTCTGTTCCAATTGGCGAGCTGCAATTAGTGTATCAGGTCTTAAAAGGGCGCGTCTACATGTGTGTGTGTTTGTGTATTAACTGCAATTGCAAGAGATGTTTTCTCTCCATCGCACACAGTAATGCACCATACGCTACAATTGCTGCTACTGCTCTCCACCACTATCTCTGTCTCTCTCTCTCGCACTGTGTACCCATCTATTCGACCTTGAGAAGCTCAACATCGAATGTCAAGGTAGCATTGGGAGGAATGACACCAGGATGTCCACGACTGCCATAAGCATAGTCGGGGGAGCAGATCAATTTGGCGCGTTGGCCAACACTCAGCTGAGCAACACCTTCATCCCAACCACGAATTACCTCGCCCTTGCCAATGGTGAATCTGAATGGCTTATTGCGGTCGCGAGATGAGTCGAACTACATATAAAAAAATAAAAGACAATTTTAATAATTAAATATAAAAACATAAATAAATATAAATTTACCTTAGTTCCATCGTCCAAAGTTCCGGTATAATGTACGGAAACTTTTTGTCCATTCTTGGGATAAGTGCTACCTGTAAAACGAAAGACAAAGAGAGAAAGAAATGTATCAAGAGAGAGTGAGACACACGTATACTATACACACACATACTTCTGCATATAGAGAAATAAATATTCTTTTTTTTTCCGACAAATTTTTGCCGCAAATATTAGGTTAAGTTTTTTTTATATACTTTCACATATTTAAATTAAATGCACTATTTATATTTATTACTTACCATCACCCTCAGAGATTGGAACAATTTGTACGCCCATGTTTTAGTTATTAATATATTTTTTGTCGGCTGGGTGTTGGAAAAAAAAACTAACACGTTTTTTTCTTCGCGTCAAACAGAAGTAAGTGATGTGACAAGTTGTTTAAAATAAAATCGATAAATTGAAAACAAAAAAAATACTCAAAAGTGTTGCACGAGAAAGTTATCGATGGCGCGCACATAACTAATATTGGCGCGTAATTCAGATTTTAATTTTCATTCGTCAACAATTTGTATACCATCATCATCGATGTCTATTTTTCTGCCATTTAAACTACGTTGCCCATTTCTGTTATATTCTAAATATAATTTATGTTCAATAGTTATGGAACGTGTAGAATTATATTGATTTCTATTGAAACTGCTATCAATAGTGTAAATGCAGCTAATATGAAATCGTTTGCATATTCTACGCAATTTTGTTAGCCAGTTCATATAATATGTATATTTACGTTGTCGCACACCTGGCTGTAAATCAAGCCAATAAAATTCACAAAGAGCATCAACGGCAATTAAACTTAATCTATCGTTATCGAGCAGCATAAAATAATCCAATGCTTTTAATGCAATTTCCATTTGTTGTGTTGTATAACAATTTATAATTTCCAATGAATTCAAAACATTTTCAAATTTCTCTTGCAATTCTGTTGCTGTGGCATTAGCATTGGCCTCCTTCAAAGCAATTTTGATGAATTTCGCTACCACTTGTATATCAATTTTATTGCTAACATTAAGTAGTATAACATCACAATGCAACAAATATTGCGCCAAAAGTTGCAGCAACAACAACGTTTTTCCACTGCTTCGTGAGCCAGAGATTTCAACTAACGCTGTTGGCTCTGGGCCGCCATTGGGAAAGAATTTTTCATTTAATGCCGTTATACGCGGACGCTGCTCGCCCAATTGTTTTAAATAAAGATTTGCGGCACTTATTATTTCCATTAATAAAAACAATCTGAATGTGAAAACAAAATAAACAAAAGACAAAGTTATTAAGCAGAGCTTGCGAGGGTTTAGTGTTGGTAAACAGTGAAAGTTGAGCTGGAAAACAACGGGTGGAACAAGCGATAGTATCGATTGTTTTTAAATGTGACCAAACTTCGATTCGACACCATCGCTTAATTTTTGTGTCATATCTATCTGATTTTCACATCTCTAATATTAGTTGTGCAAATTTGAAAAACGCGGTAGGTGTGAAAAATTGTTGCTCATATTTTTAAACATTATATGAATTTGTTTTTGCATATATTTCCAAAAACAATTTTAGAAATTTATTACTGGTAAAGAGCGTGTTGAAGAAACAGGTGGATTTTTGTGAATTTCATAAAATAAGTATTTAAATAAAAATGCATACCAACTAAATTTAGCGCCTATTCGCAGAAACATACATACATGTATTATGCTATGTGTATTTGTATGTTTACATGATATACTTTGCTCTGGCGCGCTTTCTGTTTACATATCTTATAAATTTTTAATATTTTTAAAAAACTATTACAACTAAGTTGTTCTTGTTATATTAAACATTGGCGTGCATCGCAATGCAGCAAATATTGCGCCAAAAGTTGCAGCAACAACAAAGTTTTTCCACTGCTTCGTGAGTCAGATTTCAACTAACGCCGTTGGCTCTGGGCCGCCATTGGGAAAGAATTTTTCATTTAATGTTGTTATACGCGGACGCTGCTCAATTGTTTTAAATAAAGTTTAGCGACACTTAATATATTCTTTAATAAAGACAATCTCAAACGAATGTGAGAACAAAAACAGAAGACGGAATTAAGCAGAGCTTGCAAGCGTTCAGTGTTGGTAAATGTCGAAACTAGAGCTGGAAAACGAGCGATTGAGTAAGCGGTAGTATCGATTGTTTTGAGATGTGACCAAACTTCAATTGTTTTCGGGCACCGATTGTTTCCCGCTTTATTTTTGTGTCATATCTATCTCGTTTTCACATCTCTAATATTTATTTTGCAAATTTGAAAGTGGCGGTAGGTGCGCAAAATTGTTGCTCATATTTTTCAAATAATGTATGCATTTGTCTTTGCATATATTAAAAAAAAAAAAATTAGAAATGCATAAGTGGTAAAAGGGGTGTTAAAGGAACTTGCGGATATTTGTGAATTTAAATAAATACGTATTTAAACAATAATTCATACCAAGTAAATTAGGCGCCTACTCACACAAACATACATACATGTATATGGTGTGCATTTGCATGTGTGCATGATATGCTTTGCTGTGGCGCGCTTCTTGTTTACATATTTTCTAAATTTTCAATATTTTTAAAATACTATCAGAATAAAGTTGTTTTTGTTATATTCAACAATTATAAACAAAAATGGTTTATATGAAAAGAGATCAAAGCTGTTTCTGAACTTCGGGCTATAAAATACTTTTTGAAACAATCAGATTTGCAATCGATTCTTTTGTGTGACGATGCTGGCCATCGATTGTTTTCCAGCTTTAGTCAAAACTTACAATAGGGCTGCCAATGCAGCTCATTTATTGTTGCAGAAATTATTATTGTCAAGCATTTTTGTCGTGACACAAGAAAAAATTAAATATTTCAATTTATTTAATTAAATTATAAAAAGTAATTTAAGTATTTTGCATGTATAAATACGAAATTCATTTAAATAAACAAATAAATTGATAAACTCTGGCAACTCTGTTAGCAACAGCTGCATGCATTTATTTTGTGCATTAAAAGCAATTGCAAAAAAATTTTGTACAGCATGCAGGAATCACAAGAATCAGAGCTTGAACCTGAGCTAGAGCCAAGCAGCAGCAGTGGAAATATCGATGGCAATGTAGTAAAAGATAAACAATTGGCATTATGTTCAGTTTGTGGCAGCAGCAAAGCGTCATCATCGGTTCTAGATTTGAGTGGCAATAATGTAATGCGCCGTCGTCTAACTAGAAATTGGAAATTGCCGGTAAGCTGACAAAAATTGTAATTTTATTTGAAGCTGTAGCGGCATCTATGCATTTCAGACTGGCATCATAACTAGAACTTTGCGTGCCATGTGCGTGGAATGTGTCTGCAAGCTGAATATGCATTCGGAAGTGACGCGTAAATTGACGCGACATTTAACTGCGGCAGCTAAGAAAAATGTTAAAACGAAACGTTCTTTAAGTCCACCAATAGCCGATGCAGAGGTGTCGACAACAGGCGTGCAAGCGCCGATGCCACAGGAGGAAGATGAGGAGGAGGATGAGGATGAGGCGGATGCGGATGCGGATGCGGGGACGCAGGAGGAGGAGCAGGCTGTAAAAGAGCAAGTGCAAGCTGAAACAGTTATTGCGGCTGCTACCAATGCTGTCACTATTCCCACTACTACTGCTGCTGCTTCCACTGCTGTGACTGCTGTTATTGTTGCCGAGCGCAAAGCATCACAGGCATCAAGCTCCTCATGCTCTGTGCTGCAAGCATATTCCGCACAACCACCCGAATCTCCATCAGCCACCGAATCTGGTGGCATGCATAATAACAGCAGCAATTCATTAGATGGCTGGAAATGGCGAACACGTCTAGTCTGTCCACATTGTGAACGTGCATATTTTCGCAAGGATCTTTATACAATACATGTGCGTCGCTGTCGTCGACATACACAGCGGCCAGTAAAGAGTCGCGTGCAGCAAGAAGACAATGCAAAAGTTGTTGAAGCTAACGTAGATATTCCCGTTGTGGCTACAACTAAGGCAACAGATGCAACGCCACGTAATACACGCAGCTTTCAGTGTCGTTATTGTGACAAAGAATTTGATGGTGTTGTTGTAATGCGGCAACATCAACGTGCTGCACATCAATCGCTGCATCCGTGTAATTTATGTGATGGCAAATTTAGCACAAAATATGAATGGGAATTGCATTATACGATATGCAGTGCCAAGCAAGAGGTAAGCATATAAATTTCAACTGATTAAATTTATAATTTTAATGAAAATTTTGTTTTTCCCCAGGCGCTTAAGCTGCTGGAGGAGAATACAACGCGTTCAACGCGTTCTCGTTCACGTGCCTGCTCAACGGTTTGGTATTACGAAGGCGAAGATGACGATGAGGAGGAGCAGCAGCAGGAAGAAAAGCAAGAGCAGGAGCAGCAGCAGCTGCTTATAAAAAACAAGCATGATTATTATGAGGATGATGATAATGTTGATGATGATGATGATGAAGAGGATGCCACATCAGTTGCAGATACTATGTACACGCGACGCATGAACTTTACCGGCGATTGGATTGTTAATCATAGTCGCAGCAATAGCAACAGTGCGTTGAATCTATCGATGCTCTATGATCATTGTGTGCTGGATGAAACACAAATTATGACAGACAAGGAACATGGTTAGCTTTGAGCTTTAATTACTGCTAGTTGCAGCTAATAAACTCTGCCACTTCTCTTTCCTTGCAGATCTATATTTGCTGGACATGTTGAAGACACAAGTAGAGCTGGAATCATTCTCTTGCTTTGTGCCCGACTGTTGCTATCAGACAGATACATTGGTCAAACTAATGAAACATGATTATATGCAACATTGGAAAATGAGTTGGTTCTATTGCCATAAATGTGGCGATGTATTTACCAGCAAGTAAGGGCTAAACTTTCCACATGCTGCTAGTCTAAACTTTCGTCTAAATCTTGCTTTTACTTTTTCATTTTCAGAGTCTTTTTGGATTATCATTTACATCAACAGAATCGTGGCTTTTATATGTGTCACAAATGTCAAGATGAATTTGAATTTCAACATGAATTGGATAGACATCAAGTTTTACATAGCAAAGGCATCAATTATCATTGCAATTTTTGTCGTTTAGAATTTCTTAGTGAATCAAAATTACTTGCACATTGTGAACTTGAACGTCATAGTCCAAATGATGAGCCACATTTAATATGCATTGATCGTGAATTATCAATAATGAATCCAAATCCTATAATACGTGAAACAAAGAAAAAACATGCATATACAATGCGTGTATTACATATACCATATAAACCATGGATCTCCAATCGTCCTATGCATCTACCACAACATAAACCATTTCGTTTTGCAATTGGCATTTGTGAATTTGATAATCGTAATCCGCCAAATTGTGTTGGTTGTCACTGAGAATTGGAGGACAACAGGGGGAAAATGGAGAAAGACAAATGAACAATCAACAAACTATAAATAAATATATATATATAGATATATATACTATATAAAGTCTAGTTAGTTCTATTTTGTAATTACAAAAAAAAAAAAAAAAAAAATGTTTAGTCTGATGCGTGTCGTCTATAACTGTCATATAGTCATATATATATATATGCATAATAAATCTATGAGGTCAGCAATAATAACTGTATGTAAAAATATATATTATAATGTATATATATATCAAGTATAAATCATGGCAAAACTTGTACAATTTTAAAGCCAAATATTATTTTCCAGTCGATTTTATTTTAAATATACCTCGAAAAAAATTTGTAAAACAATTTTATTATAACTGTAATAGGCAGCAATATAAATATTCTATAGTTCCTTAATATTATTCATATTTGACTGTACGTAGAGCTATAATAATATATAGTGCACATATATATCAAGGCAAACTTTGACAATTTTAAAAACCAAAAAAAAATTTTAAATTAGAAATTTTCCATCAATAACAATTTTTCGAATATCTTTCAAAAACTGTGCAATAAAAATTCTTTGATTTTATTTTATAATTCAAATTATATATCACTAGAAATTCTTGTAAATTTTATAGGTAAGCGTATAATAATATAGTGTATATATCATATATCAAGACAAAACTTGTATAATTTGCAGTCAATTTCATTTTAAATGCCGCTCAAATTGTGCTAAAATTAAAATTCTGTTTAAATTTAATATAACTTAAATGATGCACACTATAAATTTGTATACATATTTTAAGGCTTTAAAATATGTAAAAATTATTTTTTATAAATAATTTACAAATTTTTTTTAAGTCAATTTAATATGAAATGCCGCTCAAAAATGTGCTAAAAAATTATTTAACTTTTACTGAAATTAAGCGCACTATAAAAATATTTGCAGTTCCTTGTTTTTTCTTTTTTACCAATTCAACTTACCAAATATTATTTTAATAAATGTAATTTTAATATTTTATTTGTACATATTTAAAAATGCTGAAAATAATTTTGAAAAGAAAAATTGTAAAAAAAAAAAATAAAAGAAGTGAAACTAGTGAATTTTCAATTTAATATTCATATATATATATATCTTCAGTCAATTTTATTTAGCATTCGTTTTAATTCGTTTGCTCATTACATTATATTACCGAAAATGTGTTATACAAAATGATAGATTGTGGTGTTATACATGTATAAGAGTTTTTTTTTATATATTAAATTTTGATAACGGCAAAATACTTAAGTGTTGTTTTTTCTTTCTTTTTTTTGCATTATTTATATTTAATTATTTTATGCATAATATTTTATTTTTTATTATTTACAAATAGGAAAAATTTTGCTCTCCTTAGTTTACAAAAATTTTTTATTTTATTTACTTAAATTAAAATTGTATAACAAATGAATTAACATAGTTTGATAATTATGTATATGTATGTGTATGTGTGTGTTTGTTTGTGTTTGTATAAGTCTAAATTGTAATTTATATGCCTAAAATTTATAGAGCTTACTTATATTTAGAGCCTATTGCATTGCCCCCAGCGCATGTTTTGTTTGATTTTTGCATTACATTTATTTTTTTTTTTTTGTTTCTTTACTTTTTTTACTAAAACTAAATTTTGTTTTATTTTTTGTATTTTATTTGTAATTATAAAATTAAGAATTGCTTAAAAAAACTAATTAATTAAAACTTGTTTGTACGTCGGGTTCAACTGTTATACGTAGTATATATGTGTGTATGTGTGTGTGTGTGTTTGCTTGTGTAAGTGTACAAATGAGTCGGTGTCAGTCTTATAAAATTTAACCCAGGACAATTTTTGTTTAAAATTTAACAAAAAATAAAAAAAAAAATAATTAAGCAAAAATTAATTCTAATAATTTTTGAGCTATTATTTTCAATATTTTAGTTTTATTTTTTTTGAGGTAGTTTCGTTAACAGTTTATATGCAGCTTGTCAAAGACACACACATATCTAGTCGTATATATATATATATATATATATATATTCTTGTTCTATGCTGAAATCATAAGCTAAATAATTTTTTAAAACAAATCACTGGCATTTCAAAAGTATTGCTAACTTGTTGCTTATATCTCTCTCTTTCTTTCTCTTTCCCTCTTACTTGTTGAGCCTCTACTGCTCTGCCACGCCCACTATCCGTTCAGTCTTATGAGTGAGTGTACAGTTTTGCCTCCTAAGCTTCGTTAGATATTTTCTTTCTTTCTGTGGGATTTTTTTTCTCTTTTTTTCTTTGTTTTTTTTTTTTTTTTGTAGACTTAACTTAAAAAAAATTAAAAATTCTATAATTAAATTCTTAGCATAAACTAGTAAAAATTTTGCTTAAATTTATGCTTAAAATTCTAAACAAATTTTTCGTACATATTTTTTGCATTAATTTTGTTTTTTACTTTTAGGCACAAAGTGATGCTGACAACAATTATAATTCTGATATATTTTTTTTTGTTCTTCATATTTTATATAAATTTTTTGCAAATTTTCTTTTTTTTCATACTTAAACTTGCAATTCTTAATTTTATTTAATTTTGTTTTTTTTTTTTTTGATTATTTGAAAAGTTGTGCGAAAACTTTTCAATTTCACTGTTGATTTTTAATGCTTTTTTTTACTTATTAAAGCTTCACTACCGCTTAATCGTTGCAACAAATTTGTTGCATGACGATGTTAACGTTTTGATAACGTTTGATTATAAAAACAAAAAAAAAAATAATAATTAATAATAATTAATAATGAAAAAGAAAGAAAAAAAATTAAGAAACGTTTTACGTAATATTATTGAAATAAGAAAGAAGAAGTTGAAGGCAGGATAAAGAGTGCGAGCGTGCATGAATTTATATAGTGCTAAGATTTATAGTGCTATATATCGATATATATAGAGAAGAAGTCTGAAGTTTGAAGAAGAGATATATTGTGGCCTAGAATAATATTGAATCGTGACTATCATGCGCATATTGCCAGGCCATGGTTAGCATCAATCAGTCGCTAGCACGTCTCGCTTCTGCCTCTGCCTCAGCAGCTGCTTGTGCTTCATCATCATCATCATCATCATCATCATGATGATGATCACGCTCTGCTCTACGCTTTAAAGCATCCTCATCACTATAATCATCCATATCCATATGATGCTGCTGCTGCTGCTGTTGCTGTTGATGATCTGCATCTAAATCTTTGCCATTCGTTGATGCTGAATGCATAATAACGCTAGGTTTCTCCATTGGCGATGCAGGTGCTGGGGAATATGGCGATTCTGGACGTTCTTTGCGTGATAATGATAAATCTTCAACTTGATCATGATCATCTTCATCATCGGCATCACGTTCTTCTTCAATTGCTTCACGTTTAATTATTGTCTGTGCATGATTATTATGTTTCTCATCGACATAACTATGCACGGGCGAACGTGTCACTGCATGTCCATTGGAACCAGGCGGACTTGAACTTAAACGATTAGCAGCTGCATGTGCTGCAGCAGCCAATGCCATGGCATGTAATGCTTCACCACCACGATTCTCCAGTGCATGTTGCAAGAATGCATGATCAAGCATTGCTGCCGTTGAATGTGGTATAGTTGGTGGCATGCCATGATGTGTAGCAGCACCAGTAGTAACTGCACCATGTTCCTTTTGCTGCTGATGATGCTGTTGCTGCTGATGCTGCTGTTGCTGCTGCTGTTGTTCACGTTCTAATTCCGTTTGTCCATAATTATGTGCAGCGGCAGCGGCGGCTGCGGCTGCTGCTGCTGCTGCAGCGGCTGAATATGGAAATGCTGCTGATGATTCACCAGCACCACCAGGTGGACTACGTTTTGGTGTACGATGTGTGCCACGTCCCGTTGTTATATTCAATTTTCGTACCTTATCATACAGCGTGCGACTTGGTAAACCAAATTTACGACTGGCTTGCAACGCGCTCATACCTTCGCGTACACATTGTATGGCGCACATCATGTCAGCGCGTGTATATTGTTTATAACGTTTCCATTCTGGTTTCTTGCCATTACCGGGACCGCCAGTTTCCTCATCGAATGAACGATCCGTATGCGGCGATAGTGGCTCCTTATCGCCACCATAATCGGAACCATTGAAACTATGATTGCTAGCACCAGCAGCGCTGCCACTGCTGCCCAATTGATGATGATGATGATGATGCTGCTGTTGCTGTTGCTGCTGCTGCAAATGATGATGTTGATGATGATGTGTGCTTGATGTTTTCTCTGTTGAATTCTTGCCAGGTAATAATAATGCATTTGATTGTGAAGAATCTGCTGGATTTGCCTGTGCCAAAACATTACGTAAAATGGGCGTATCCCTGGCATTGTTGAGTAACATGCTTGAAATTGCTGAAAGTTTTTTACGTTTCAAAGGATTCATATCAGCTGCCGAATCATAGACAGAATTTAACATAGCAGCCGTTGCAGCTGATGGTGATAATGGCCATTGGGCAACAGCTTCGCCTGCAGCATGATGTGCTGTGCTATGTGTGGGTGTCAATGGTGTCTCAGCAGCGTTGGGAATGTGTGCATTAATATTGATATTGGCTGACGATGTGGTTGAGGAGGAGGCGGAATAATTTGTATATGGCGTTGGATAAGCGCCACTAGCAAAAGCTGACGATGCTGACGATGATGATGGTGCTGCTGCTGCTGCTGTTGCTGCTGCTGATTGTGGTGGTGGTGGTGGTGAACAACTGCTGGAAATTGCAGCACTTGGCGATGATGTTGAGATCAAGGATGATGATGTATGATGTGCATGATGATAGCTAGTGGCACCATCTGTGCTACCATTTTGTATCTTGCTGCTATTACTAGATGATGTAGGATGATGATGTTGATGATGATCTCGTTCTCTTTCTCGTTCTCGTTCTCGTTCTCGATCACGAGATGCATCTCTTGTACTGCTACCCTGATATTGTGAACGTTCCTCAGCAACGGCTGCTACTGCTGCTGCAGCTGCTGCTGCTGCCGCTGCTGCTGCTGCTGCTGCTGCTGCTGCTGCAGCTTTATGATTAAATTTCATGAGATTATCATAGAGTCCTTTAACCTGCAACTCTTTGGCTGTACGCAATATTTCTGGTTCTTGTGATTTTGTTACCGTCGTCTCACCCGTATACATATATTGTAATAATGCTGCAATTTCAAAACCCTTAACACCTGGCAATATGATGCTACATTGATCTTGTGGCACATCCTGTAATATGGCTTGAAAATATGGTGAATTTGCAGCAAGTACAACGCGATGTGCCTTAAATTGTTCATCATCGACGACAAGTGTGCAATCGACATAGCTGCCAACTTCATGTAGTGCATGTAGTATCTGTACAAGATTTGTTTGATGATTATTCCAGCGTAAACAATATGTTTGTCCACCATCAATGCCGCCGCTAACACCGCCGCCAGCTACACCGCCCCCGCCAGTGGCTGCTGCTGTTGGTGCCTGGTGTCCGCCCATATCGTTGCTACGATCTAGGCTTTCACTGCGATCTCGACTTCGATTGCGATTGCGATGATGATGATGCTGCTGATGATGATGCTGCGAATGATGTTGATATTGTTGACGATGATGATGATGATGTTGACGTTGTTGCAACAGCGGTGAATGCTGTTGCTCCGGCTCGTCGTCCGGTGCTGTATCGCTGCTGCCGCTATTATAAGCGCTATTCAAATGATTGTTGAACGCTGCACTTAATAAAGTGGGCGAATATGTGGCAAGATGCTTTCTGACCTTGAGCGCCAGCTTAAGGCTTAACGTAACTCCAGTTGACTAAAAAAAAAAACAAAAAAATAAACGAAAAGGGACGAAAAAGAGAGAGAGAAAAAAATTAAATTAATTTTTTTTTTGAGGCAATTAATTTTTAATTAAAATTTTAAATTAATTTCTATAAAAATTTCTTTATATACTTTAAAGCTTATTCTTCCAATAGGAATAATACAATTTATATATATACATATATACTATATATATTCCCCGACTTGTCTCGTTAAATGATTTGCAAAGTTTTTTTTTTTTGTTGTCAATTTTTTTTTTTTGTAAAATGCCAAAAAAAAGCCAAAAGCGAATTTTGCATGGACTGCTATATAAACTTTGAGAAATTGGCAAAAAAAAAAAAAAAAATAAATACACCGTAAGAAAAATAATAGTAAAAAAAAAAACAAAAAACAAGTCAAAAATAAAATGAAGCGCAGAGCTACAAAATTACGCATACAGTATGTGCTCGCTAAATGCTAAAGCCAAATATGACAACAATAACAAATTTACAATGACAAATTTTGCCATAAATTTTTGATTGTACAAAAACAAAAATATAAATAATAAATAAACATACACAAAAAATTATTCTTCATCTAATTTTTGAGCTTTGATTCTTCTACTCTTGTTTCACTGTAGTTTATAGCAAGGCAGCATTTTCTTTGAATTGTTTGGTTTTACTGTCAAAATTAGCAACATCAAGCTGATAGGCAAGGACGAGGGACGGGGGGAGTAGTGGGATGGCAGCTAGCAGTTACATGTTTTACAGTGTGCACTCGCTATGCAATTTTTGATTTTTTTTTTTTTATATTTTTTATTTTTATTTTATTTATTTTTTTTGTTTTGCAAATTTCTCATTTTTCTGCATTTTTTTTAGCTAAAATTTTAGATTTTCATTTGTTTTTTTTCGCCAGTTTCTACTGTTGCCTTGTCGTCAAATGTTGCGTCGTAGCTTTGTCATAGTTATTACCTGTTCCATGCCTACGTCTCCTGCTACTGTTGCTGCTCTTTCCCATTTCCCATTTCCCTCTCTGTCTCTCTCACTCACTCTGTCTCTCTTTCGCTCACTCCCACTCTGCTTTCTCTTTTGCAGGTGTGCAAAAATATTTTGTATTTTTTTTTGGGGGATGGTTATACATCTTTCTCTGCTTCCCACACACGTTACTACTGCTGCCCCTGCTCCCTCCTCCCTCTTTCAGTTTTACTCCCACTCTCTAGCTCTGCGTGTCCCTCTCTCTGTATTCCTTCTAATTTCCTGAGCCATTTCATTGCAAAACTTTTTTTTTTGCGCTCATTTTTGTTTTTGTTTTTCATTTTTTTTTTTGGCGGAAAATCTTGGTTATATTATTTTTTTTTTTCTTTTTCGTATTTTTCGTGCGTTTTTTATTCTCAATTTTTTTTTTTTTTTTTTTTTAAATTTATGCCCATCGCCCACCCTACGCCAAGTTTTATGTGCCATAAAAATGTGAAAGCGACGTAGAGCGAGACGGAAGACAAGGATCAGGAGCCAAAATGCTGCGGGGGAGGGTGACATCGAGAAAATACGCGGATAAAAAACAGAAAAACAACAACAACAACAAAACACAACAACTGTAAAGAAGAAGAAGCAGCAGCAGAAGACGACAGCGAACAAAAAAAAAATAAATAAAAATGGGGGAAAATATGCAAACATCCCTTGAAATAAAAAATAAAAAAAAAAACAAAAAAAAAACAAAAACGTGTGCGCGTATTTTTCCGGCTGCTTTTCGCGCGTTTTACTTTGCATATAACAAAAAAAAATTTTTCTTTTTTTTTTTTGTGGTACGCTTTTTTTTTGTACTGGAAAATGGAAAGCCAGTTGCTCATACAGAGCAAAAAAAAAGAAGAAAAATGAAAGAAAAATAAAGAATGAAAAAGAAAAAAAACTTGCAATAATTATTTTTTCGCGAGTTTTCATTCATTTTCATTTAAATTTTTTTTTATTTTATTTTATGCGTATTCTTTGGCTCAATTTTTCCTGTTTTTCCTTAAACATGCTTGCGGGAGCAGAATATGTGTGAGCAATAGAAGCACAAGGGTGTGCGTGTGTGTGTGAGTTTTCTGTATAGTTGCGCATCAAATTTCAGTTTTCAAAACTCGTTAAGCATTAGGCATTTTTTTTTTGTTTTTGGCATAAGTCGCGCTGTTCAAGTGGTCAACATATGTTTGCCCTTTGAACTCGACAGCAGTTAGCATTATACTGCATTATGCTGACCATATGCAGCATATGTTGGACATGCAGCATAGTAACGCCACGCCATGTGTGCTACAAGGCGTTGCCAATAAGCGAAAACTGCCAAAGAATTTCGTAGAATTTTTCTAACATCTTGAAGTGCAACCTTTCAACAGGTACGCGCTGTATGACACTGCCACCATGCGTTTCCCCTACTTCTAATACGAAACTGCTCAACAACCAAAAAAAAATAAATAAATAAAAAAAATTGCCAGTATAATGGCAAAACAGAGAAAACGTCAAAGACAGCAACAAAAGATGAAAATGGGAAAACAAACGATCGTCAGGCAGCATTGTTTTGTGCAGAAAATGCGCAAAAGATTTGCCCCATTGTCCCATTGTATAATGAAATGCTGCTAGAAATGGAGGAGAACCTGCCAATAGACAATAGATTATGCGGCCTGTTGTCTGCTGCCTGCGAAATCTGAAAATTGATCGACTCGCCTTTTGCGTAAGCGATCTTTATGCTGCAGGTCGACTGCAGGTAGCATAATAATAGAAAATCCGATAAATTCAACAGATCATCAGAGACACACAGACACACAGACAGACAGACAGAGAGACAAACAATTTAATGCGATCTATAAGAAGAAACCGCATTAACGCCTCGTATAAGTCTTTTATTTACTTCCAAAGTCTTATACATCGCGCCGTAGTATGATTTTCTGCTACGATCGGCAACGAGACAAAAAAAGCTTTTGGCGAGCTTTTATTATTATTTTTTTTTGTTTTTTTTTTCTGCTTTAACAGTTTCATGCACATTAACAGTGGCCGCCATTTTGTATGTGTTTGGTTTGGTTTTTTAGCGTAAGATAAGCGAAAGAAACGTCATTGAAAAAAAACATTTGAAAAAATGCACTTGGAAACCGGTTTCAAAATGTTTTCCAGTTTACTGTTGCTTCTATTTGAATTTGTTGTTGTTGTTATTTTTAATATAATTTTTTACTGTTTGTTAATTTTTTACACGTAGCC
Source organism: Zaprionus obscuricornis (assembly GCA_037044475.1). NCBI lineage: Eukaryota > Metazoa > Arthropoda > Insecta > Diptera > Drosophilidae > Zaprionus > Zaprionus obscuricornis. The sequence goes on along the minus strand of JBAMBR010005254.1, from coordinate 12,211 downwards.
GTAAAGCCCTGCGTTGCCCATGAATTGCAAAATGTTAAGCCAAAAATTTATGTTAATTGATGGCAATAAAATGTTTGTTGAAATGTCAACAAACTAATTAAATTTGAAAATAATTTAAAATTAATTTTATTTATTTTTTTTTTTATTATTCAATATTTATTCAATATTTATTTTCAATGTAAAATAAAAACTTGCATGGAATTTTTTGTAGAAAATTATGCAAAAAAAAAATTATTTTTAAATATTTGTATATAATAAATATTTAATAAATTTTTTTTGCTATAATTTAGAAATTTAGAAAAATATTTAGTATTTAAATACTAAAAAAAAAAATTTATGCAAAGTTTTTGTATACATTTTATTTTTTTATATTTTATAGAATTTTAATTTATTGCTTAAAACTTACCACAAAATATTGTAAATGCCGCAACAATTATTGCGCACAATTGAAACTTAATTCAATTGTTTATTTTTTTTTTAAATAATTTTTTAAAATTATTTGTAACTTCTTTTTTTTTGTAATTTGTTTTTATTATTATTATTTTCTTATAACTTTAAAGTATTTCCATTTGTTTCCAAGTTCTATTTGTTTTTTAAACTGTCTCACAATAAGAATTTAATTTATTTTTTTTGCAAGTCTTGTTGCAGTTTTATTTTTTGTTGTTGTTGTCAAAGTTTCTAAATTAATAAAGTTGCGTTAAATTAAATTGTTAAACTTTTTAACGCATCACACACTTGCACAAATCAACAAAATCGAGAAACAAATTCACACAAAAATTTCCACTTGCAGTTTATCCAAAAGAATTTTGTGTTTTTTTTTATTTATACTTAGAACTATTTAATTTTATTTTTATATGTTTTTTATTTTTATATTTTTTTTGCTGTTGCTGCTCTAAAAACTGCGACACGTACGTTTTGCGTTATATTTTTGTATTTTTTTTCTCTTTATATTTTTTATATATGAATATTTTCTTAAGTGTTTAAGAGTTTTGCGTGGCACGTTGTTGCAGATTCGAGCGCTCAAACTTGAATAAAACTGCCACGGCGCTCGTGTGCAGCAAGTCATTGAAAACAAAATTTCCCGAGCGAGACAGCGCGCACATTTTCACGCACACATTGAGAATATCTCTCACACGCAGGGGAACGAATATCGCAAAGGAAAAGCAAAGCAAAGCCACAAAACTGTGCTACGGCTACAGCTACGGCTACACGCTCAGAGTCAGAGGCCAGCCAGCCATCCATCCCTCTTGCTGTCTCTTTTTTGCGCTACGTTGCGCTCTGCTGTTGCGTCGCTGCTAACGTCGCCAGAGCATTGCAGTCTGTGCGTTTTTTTTTTTGCGCTGCGCTGCGCTCGCTGTCGACGTCAATGTGTGCGCATACATACGTATGTTTGTATGTGTGTGGGTGAGTCTTGCATATGGCGGCTGTTTGTTGCTGCTGCGGCTCTCGCTGCGATTGGCACCCAAGAGAGCAATGCGTACGTCTATATGTATGTGTCTGTGTGTGTGTGTTGGTGAGTGCGTATGCTTGCATATGTGCATACATGCATACATATGTGTATGAGAGTATCAATGTGTTGGCTTATGTAGTTTTTGGCGTATGTTGTACATAATATGTGTGGCGGCTGCAACTGCTTAAATTGCCCAACTGGCTGCAGGTTGTAATCGAGTTTGCTCTCTCTGTATGTATGCATGCGTGTGCGTGTGTATGTTTGCATGTTAGTGCGTACATATAAATGTACATATTAAAAAATATTAAAAAAAAACTGGTTAACCCTCGCACAAGAAAACCCTTTCAGTTACACATACACAATATTGTATATTGTATACATACATATATATTTTTTTGAACATGTTTAAAATTTATTCAACTCTCATTGCTAATTATAAAAAGCCATAAAATGCCAAAGAGCATAAGAGCATAAAACGTTTAGTAGGTAAAAGAAAAAAAAAATTGAAAATTATAAATTGAATATAGAAAATAGAAGAAGCAGCATCAACAGCAGCAGTAGCAGTAGATAAGCAAAAACATTACAAAATTTATTGGCATTTCGCCTTAAGTTATGCAAATTTTGCAACGACCTTCAGATAATCAATAGACCTTGAGCCGGGTCCAGGCTATTGATGCAGTTTCTTATTCATAGTCTCTACACCCCTCTTCCCGCCACTAACCCATCACACAGACTTCACTTCACTCTTTACTCTTCACTATTTTCAGGGTCACATATTGCACATGCATATTTGCATATGACTTGAAATGCAGTTTCTTTATCTACTTTTTACTTATGTTACTTTTCGTATTATTACTTACATTTAATTTGCATAATTCGATTTAACCTTGTAACGGTCAAAAAAAATGGAATAGGGTTGCAAATGACGTCACACAACTGATCGCAACTTGGCAAAATTATAGCTGATTTTTAATTAATCAAATATTCAAAAGCTATGCTTGCTCTATGTATGACAGTTTTAATGCATTTCTATTTCTATGCTTGCATATGCACATGCGTGTGTGTGTGTGTGTGTGCACATTGCAGTGCTGTCTAAGCGAACCGCGAATCGCAGTCTCGCTTCGCACTCATACACTTGCACACATACGCTCTTGCTCTCGCGCACTCACACTCTCGCTCTGACACAGCATCCGCAATAGGCCGCAGCATATGCAACTATATTGTCATCTCGCTCTTGCGCATGCAAACTGCATATGGCAAGCATTGTCTTTTCGCAGCATTTCATTGCACATTTTTATTTAAAGCATTTTAACTGACGATCAGCAAGCAAACAAGCAAGCGAGCAACAACAAAAACAACAACAACAGCAGCAATAATTATAACAATATATGTAATTATAATTATATAATGCATTTTGTTGCTGCATGCAGTTGTTGCCTGTCTACCTGTAACTTTTTTGTTATTTTCTTATTGCTTTTAATTGTGCATCATTAATTTCTCTCTGTAGCCGCCTTCAACTGGCGCTGGCTTTCTGTGGTCGCCTATTTTTGTTATTATTTTTTTTTGTTTTTTTTTGCTGCTGCTGTTGCTTCTTTGCTGTTCGCTTTATTCATTAATCATGGCCGGGAAATTAAGGTCAACCGCATTCACAAGTCGAAATTTCGACTGCATTTTTTTTTTGGTTGTTTGTTATTTTCTCGGTTTTTTTTTCTGTCTGTTTTTGGCAGTTTCCAGTTTTCAAAAAAAAAATAATAATATATATAAAAGAGCATTTTGTAGCTATTTTAAATGTAGTTCTGCTTGTTGTTGTTGTCGTTGCTGCTGCTGTTGCCGTGACTGTCTGACATGCAGCACAAATCTTTAGACTAACGAAAACTAGTTCGCAAGTGCATTCACCTCCCCCAACTACCACCCGCTGATAAAAACAACAAATAAATAATAATAAAAAAAAATATATATATAACATGAGTGAAAAATGTTATTTTTTTTTCTTAAGTCAATACGACTATATAAATACGCTTTCCGTTTGCTCTAATGCAAACAATATACTTAATTTTTACGACTAAAAAAATTAATAATTTTTATTTTAATTTAAATTTTCATATTTAATATTTTCTATGGTCAAACAAAACTACTTAAAATTTCATTATACTCCACTACAAAGAGTATTTAAAAATACAAAATTTTTAGTACGCTTAAAAAAATGTAAGTAAAAAAAAAAAAAAAGTTGCCATGTCCAACTTGCCCCATATATAATCTGCGGCATAATGTTTATGAGTGTTTGCCTCGCTCTCTTTCTCTATCTCTCTTTCTATCCTCCTAGTCTTTACCGGTCTCTGCTGCTTTGCTGTGTCTAATCTTATCAGCATTTTCCTTGGGTGTCAGTCGTCTTGGTGCAATCGTAGTGAAAGTTTCATATATATATTTATTTTTTTTGTCGAGTTTTTCTTGCAGTTTTTTGTTGGTTTTCTCTAGCTGTTTTTGTTGTTGTTGTATTGTGCCGACCGATAAGAAGTGGCGATTCGAAACTGTACAAAAAAAACTAAGGGACTTTGTAGACGCACACATGTGTGTCTTGCTTAAGAAATAGAAAAATCAACTTGTAGAATTTCCTAAATGGATTATCCATAGCGTGTTGACTTTACTGACTTTTTGACTGACTTCTTCACTGACTTTATATGCCTGTATGCCTGTATCCTGTATAGAAAACAATGAAGTTATCGACTGGACAGACCCGCTCATTAGTTGAGATTAAACCATTGGCAAATCCGTACATAATCCTAACCGCAAATCGCATAGCGAAGTCAATAAAGCAAGATGTAATCCATATGTCCGACTGACTGACAAGAGTATCAGGTAGTTTTCACACACACACACACACACAGAGTGATGATTGCTATTGTTGATTGCAATTCTTAATTGATAATAATTTTTTTTCTTTTGTTTTCGAACAAAAGCTAAAGTTGAATGAGCTAATTTTCTGCGCTACTCCTACTCCTTCTCCTCCAGCTCCCCCGACTCTTTAGCATTATTATCGGCAGCAGTTTGAAAATCGCATTGTTTCAATTTTGCGATTATCGCTATTTGGGAAAAACGGAAATGCACTCAACATTATCGCACTTCTACTACTACTACTACAACTACTTCTACTACTACTTCTACTACTACAACTATTTCTATAAAATATGTGTACATATTTTTATTTTTCTTCTTTTTGTTTTTTTTTTTGGTACACACAAAATTTTTCGCGATAAGTTTGTTATCATCAAGCAGTTTCTTTGCAGTGGGCGGGGGCCGTAGATTTCTCTTTGTCTATTTCATATTTAGCATATGGCAAAATTCTTCTTTGGAAACGGAAATTTTAAGTTTTTCATTTCATTTTGTTTTTATTGCATTGCATTTTTCGTTAAAGGGTTTTACATTTTCGCTACGAGATTTTTATTATGTTTTTATTGTTCAATATTTGTTTTTTTTTTTTTCGCGAAAATAGTGCAAAAATTGTTCGTTGAAAAATGTTTGTCTATTTTTCTTTTTTTTGCTTTGTTTTTTATGACTCAAGCAGCTTCGTAACCCTTTCCCGTTTATTTTTCGCTACCTCTCCCTTGTCTCTACAGGCTCATTACCATTGAGCAATATCTTGAAGACGTAAAGGATGCAGATTTATTTTCCAGGAAATCATAAACCTCAAACTCATTATCATGACGATATGTTCATCATTATAGTCAATGTATATAGGGGCTGACGTTGCGCTCAATCAATGTCCCTACAAAATAAATTTTTTCACATTTGTCACAGAAATCGTATGCAAAAAAAAAGGAAAGATGAAAACTCCCGACACTTAACCCTTTTTTTTCTTCGGGCGTCTACCTGCCGTCTAACTGCTTGGTGGTCGATCGGTCTAAGAATTTAACTCTTCTCTCAAGTACTCTCGCTTCTTTTTGTGTAGTACATGTAGATCTTGCAGATCTTTTGAAGTTAAAGCGATGAAAATAAGTGAAAATTTCCGTAAATATTTCATACAAAATACAAAAGCAATTAGCGAACAGTTCCGACAAATGGACCAGAGCAAAATGCGATTGTTTATTCAGGTTTAGGATCAATTTTACTTGTAAGTTTTACAGGCTCGAGCCAATGAAACAGAAGCTGCCGACGACGCCGACGCCGATGCCGACAATGCTGAACAATAGATGACCTGCAGTGCACAGGTTACAGTTAACAGGACATAGTCTTGGCCATAAAACTGCACTCGAATATATGTATACATATGATATAAATCTCATCGTCTATATCTTACTTTCGCAACATGATGCTAATGGAAATGCGAAAGCAGAGAAAACATTACATGGCAAATATTTGTTTAGGCATCGAAAGAAAAAAAGAAAAAAAAAATATTAAATAAAAAGATTATGAATTTAAAAATTACTTTCTAATTTACTAAGTGTAGATTATAAAGGTAAAAACTTTGCAGAAATATTAGTAGTAATACATTTTATGATTTAATGGAACTTGTGGAAAATTTAGACTCGAATGCACTAGAAATATTCAATGAAAGAAACATTTGTAAATTGATTACAAAATAAAAAGTGGAAATAGAATCTGCTCACGCTACGCTACGCTAATTATAAACTTTATATATATATACATACATACATATATATGTACATATGTATATAACAACATTTAAACATTATCAAAAAAATGTCATATCATATCTGCTCTTTCTCTCTCTCTCTCTGCCTCTATTTGCAGCTCCCCCTCGTTTACTGTCGCTTGCTGCTGCTGCTGCTGCTTGACAAATGTTTACACAAAAATGCGACTGACGGAAGGGCAAAAAAATATACGAAATATCTAACAAATATTTATATTATACACATATGTACATATACATATAAACATATATAGATAGCTACACATGTGTGTGTGTGTGTGTGTGTGTGTGTGTAAAGCAACAGCCAAAAACAAACAAAACTGCAGCCGAAAAAAAAAATTAATAAAAAAATGCAACAAGACGAAAAAGAAAAAAAAAAGTAACGAAAGCAGAGGAAAACGCTAGAAAAAAAAATTATCGCGCGAGTCATTCGCTGCAATACTGCATACATATGTATAAGTGTGTGTGTAAGTATGGAAAGCAGCACGTAGGCATAAAAGCAGAGAATTGACGACGCGTCGCGTCGTGTTGGCGTCAGCAGCAACAGCAACAGCAGCGCAGTATTGGGCAGGGCCGGTGTATGGAAAGGGGAGAGCAAGAAATGAGCGAACAGCATAAGAGCATAAAATGAGCGTGCGAGTGAGTGAGAGAGGTGGAGGAGTTTGTAGGAACGTTCATTCGCGCTACGCATGGGTCATTGCACTTTTGCAACGCGACCAGCGTGCACACACACATACATATGCATACTTATATATGTAGATAAATGTATGTATAAACAGAGATAGATAAATAGATAGATAGGAAAAAGGCAACATTCGACAAGAATTTTCATAAAAAAAAATAAAATAACAACGTACGAAAAATTAGGCGAAAGCAAACAAAAAATGTTGAGAGCAGCATGTCTGAGAGCGCGAGAGCGAGCTGTGTGTATAAGAGCGAGAGGTAAGCAACAAATGCATATGCATGCGATCGTTAGTGAGAGCGTGTGGGTTGTAAGAGAGGGAGAGGGGGAGAGGGGGGAACGTTGACAGCATTAAACATTGTTGCATTGCTAGCGAAACGACAACGATGATGGCGACGTCAATGGCAACTGCAAATGCGACTGCGACTGCGCCAACAACTTTGACTTTGCAGTGGGCAGCCATTTTGTAAATGAGCGCGTTAATTTCGCCTGCATTCACAAAAACACACATATAGACATATGGACAGACAGACGGAAAACACATACACATGCACTTTCTAAAAATAGCGCCCACGACCGGCGACGTCTGCTGCCGCTGCTGTTGTTGTTGCTGCTGCTGCTGTTGGCATTGCCATTGCCGTTTTAGTTAGTTTATAGCTCAACTTCTTTTGCTGCCGCTGCCCCTGCCCCTAACGCTATACATGCCATTTGTGCCGCCAACGCCACTCGAGTGTTGCACTGTTGCAGTTGCAGTTGCAGTTTGCTGCACATGTGGAAATCGTACAACTTCTTAAAAGTACAGCCAAACGGCAACGAAGCGGCGCATGGGGTGCGTTTTTCATGTTTTCACCAAAAAAAAAAATACACGAAATAAAATAAAATACACAAAATTTCTCAGCATTTTATTTTTAGCAATTTTTGTATTCCAAAATTCACTGAACGAAATAAGGAAAATGCTTCAAGTCGAGCATAAATGTGAATTTTTATTAAGACTCTGACTCTGCTCACAGAATGGGAACGGGAACGGGAACGGGAACGGGAAAGAGAATGAGAATGAGCATGCGAGCAAGAACGGGCGGGAACTTAATACGAAATACGAAATACGAAAAAAAAAACAAAAAATGTCAATTTTCATTTGTGAGCAGAAACATGTGATGGAATAAAATAGTTTTTCTTATTTGAGTTTGTTTTTTTTTAAGCAGTTTTTGATGAGACATAATTAGTTAATAATATAAGAGAAATATGTATATATTTTCTTGTTGTATGTTTTAAATTACAAATTAGTATTAATTAAGTGCAGCGCATATTAATATTAATTTGTACAGGCAATAAATTAAAATGCTGCAAAATTGAAAATATTTTTGAAAGAAGCGAAAGAAATGCATATAAAATATTTATTATGATTTATGCGTGGTAGTAAAATATTTTTATATTTATTTATAAATTTATTTTACTCTTTTATTTTTTAATATTTTTTTTAATTTAATTTATTAATATTATTATATATTTTTTATTTTAAATTATTATATTATTTTTTTTTTAACTTCTTTTATTTTACTTTATTGTTGTATTTAAATTTATGTTTTTATTATTTTATATATTTACATATTTTATCTTTATTTTCTCATTTACATTTAATTTTCTCAACACTTTGTTTTCTTTTCTTTTTTTTATATCACATTTATCTTTGACACACTGCAGTGTCTTAATTTTTATCTTCAACTTTTGTTTTTTATTTTCTTTTATGATTATTTCTTACCTTTTGCTTTTGCTTTGGTCAAGTTTCAACTGCAATTTCTCTCTCTCTCTCTCTCTTTTTCTGTTCCACTCTCTCTCTCTCTCTTTCGTTTAATTTATGCTGAAGCTCGTCTTCGAGGTTATATTTGATTTTTCAATATTTTTCAAGACAATTTTCTTTGCACATTTTTGCACATTTTTCTTTTTTTGCCACGTGTCACTTTGCATATTTTGCCACAGTTTTTATTACATTTTTTATTTTCTTTAGTATTTTTCATACATTTTCATTTTTAATTTTTCACAAACACACAGCGGCTGCACGCGTTTTGGCCAACATTATGCCGCAATGTGGCATGAACATATGAATATTCAACAAGCTTCGCCCGTTTGTCTTTACAAGCTTTTTTTTTTTGTTTTGTTGCTTCTTTAGTGTTCAACGACAACAAAATGACAAAAGAAAAAAAAAAGAATATGACAAGAATTGTCAAAGATTTTTCGCTTAGTTTCTATTTGCCGGACGTTTTCTCTATTTCGAAAGATTCTGCTTGACGCTTTTAGTTGACCTTGGTGTCCGGCAAAATGTGTAACCAAGGGTCTGAGGTCTATACTGATTTTTAGGGTCTTTTAGGGGGGCCCCGATCTATCTGTCTGTCTGTCTGTCTGCCTGACTGCCTGCCGGGCCGACTGAATCTCTTTCTGTTTCTGTTTCTGGATTCTAAATTCTGAATTCAATTCTGAGTAAAGCATACGGGAGAGGCGGCAAAAAAAAAAGCTCTCGCCCATACATACATGCATAGATGTTTACATATGTATAACTATGCTATATACTTGTCTCTTATATACACGACACACACACACTCGCACACACACACAGAACTGACTCATAAAAAAAAAATTGAGCAAAACAACAAACGAATGAAGCGGGAGCCAACGTTTTCACATATATTTTTTTTCGTACTACTCTAGAAAAAGAACCAAAATTTCGACATTACAACTATAGACTTTGTTGATTAGGGCCAGGGGCTTGGTGGTGCTGGTAGGAGGGAGGTGAGCTTTTGCTCTCGCACAGCATAAAATTATCGGGCAGCCCTTTATATTTGTTTCTTTTTTTTTTGCTTCTCAGTGCTAAAAGAGTAATGATTAGATTCTCTGCTCTCTCTCTCCCTCTCTCTATTTCTAGGAAATCAAAAAAAAAAGTATTTTGCAAATAACAAAAAAATAAAAATAAAATTAGTAGAACAAAAAAAAACAACTTTGGAAAAAAAAACAACAAGAACCGCCATTTGGTCGCTTGTTTATCTGTAGAATTTTTCAGGGTCATTTTATTATTACACAATTTTTGTTTACAGCGAAAAATATAAAACAATGTTGAAGAAGAAGAAGCAGCTGTAGCATAGGCGGCAGAGGTGTCAGCGGCGGCAGCAGGGGCAGAACGGGTAAATGTTGTTTTGCTGGCAAAATTGTAATGCAAAGCAATGTGTTGTTGTTATTATTATTGTTGTTGTACGTGTGTTGTTGTTGTTGTTGTCTATGTGTTGTTGTTTTCTTACAACGAAAACAAATTTCATTAATTTTGTTGTTTTGATCGCCGCGCGCGCTCTGCCAGGGCCACAAAAAAAAAAAAAAAAACTTTTGTAAATGCTGATGTGCTTGTGTGTGTGTGATGTAAATGTGTGTGTGATGGAAACATTTGTATGTAAATACGGAAGGCCTCTCAATGCTAGAAAATATCTGTATTTCTGTCATTCTGTCCGCCAGTCTTGTCTGTCTGCTTGTGTTGTCTGTGCCTAAATTAATCTAGCTCAAGGCTTTTTTTTTTACTTATTATTACATACATATATTTTGGCATTGCAAAGTTTGTAATCTATTAAAATTGAATTGTGTTAAATTCTTTTATTTTATTTTATTTTTAATTTTATTCTATTGAAAATTCTACAAATTTCTTCGACATACATACATAGAAACAAGAAAACATAAAGCAACAAGTTACGTCAACGCCACAGAGCCCGGGGCGTGTGTTATGTTATGTACTAGAATAGAACGCATAGGAAAAAGCACGTTAGACCAGAGAAACAAGCAATGAAATAACAACAGAAACAACAACAACATCAACATGTATTACGAATGAGAAGCGTTGCGGCGCCGTCCCTAAACTTGAACTTGAAACACTGCGAAAACAAAATTCAAGAGCAAAATGCCGGCAAAAAACAACGCAAAAAAAACAACTCGAAAACAATAACAAGTGTAAAAGCAATAGATAAAGTTGACTAGATGCTACCCTGTAGTAACTAAAAAGTAAGCTAAACGCTTTTATTTATAACTTAATTTTTAATAACTTTAAAATTATTGCAGTAAGTTAAATTGTCTTTAGTTTAGTGTAAATTATTTTAATTTTATTAAATTTAATAAAAAAAATTCTTAATAATTTATAATTAATTTTGAGTGTTGATTTAAGCAACCCTTTAATAATTTTTAGCAATGTCAAAATCTCTCTCTCACTCTCTGTCTGCCTATCTTTCTTTTGTTTTTTTTTTTTTTTTGTCTCTCGGCTTTGGCAATGTTTTTGCCGAATGTTAACCGATTGCTCCCGACGTGCTCCCGAAGCTTTTTTCATGCAAAATTGCGATTCGGCTTGTCACTCGCGAATTTGCGAACCGACCAATCAGCTCTGCTGCCGCGCAGCCGAAAGCTTGTCGCATTATATGCGAACATCGTTTACAAATTGTATATGTATATGAACGTGTGCATGTGTGTGTGTGTCGGTGTATTTTGCTTGCTTTTGCTTATTTTTGGCACAGATAAGTCGCCATTTTTGCGCAAAAAACTAACGCTAGCTAAAACTTGCTGCTGCTACTGCTACTGCTGCTGAGAGCAAAACTACTAAGCACATAGATTCTGCCGCTGTCGCTGTCTCTGTCACTGCTATGTCGGGCGTCGTTCTTGTATTCTTTCTATTTATTTTATTTATTTACCATTTACTATATTTCATGTTTTTTTTTTTTATTTTTTTATTTTAGCTGGCGTGTGTGTGTTGATTAAATAAATTGCCAGACAACAGGCAAGACACGTGGTGCGAGAAACAGACACGTAGGGAATGAGAGCTTTCTGGAGAGCGTGCGCTGGGCTTATCTTTAGAATAAGCTTAGCTCTACGAAGAATTCTTTTACAGGTTAAATAGGTACAAACTAGCTTTTGTATAAATGTATGTAAATGTAAATACTTTGGCGTATGACATATGCGTGTATTTATATGCATAGATACATTTATATTTGTAGCTAAATTAGCAAAGATTCATACATATGTGTGAATATTCTCGCAAAATCTGTTCTCTTTGTAAGCCGCAGCAAATTTTTTTTGGTAATTAAGAGTCCAATGATCTTTGACTACATTTGATTTTACATGTTCACGCAAGCGAGCAACTGTAGAATAAAATATTATTATAATTTAATATTATTATTTTTAATATATATATATTTTTTTTAATATTTTATTAATTTTTTTATTTTATATTTTTTTTTTTATTTATTTTATTTATATACATATATTTTATTAATTTAAATTTTATTTTTTTAATATTAAATATAATTTCCCAAAAATACTTTATGCTATTTTTAACATTTTTTTTGCAGATTTTCAATTTTACATTTTCGCAGAATTTATTTTTTGGCAACAGCTTTATTTTTTGGCAAATAGC
>JBAMBR010005251.1:0-27940 GCA_037044475.1 Zaprionus obscuricornis | reverse complement strand
TGATAAAGACAGAAACAAGGACAAAAATAAAAATTTAGACTTGTATATGCAAAGCAAAGACTTTAGACCATGATACAGAGAGTATTATAACATTATTTAAAATTCTATTTTCTTACCTTCTCTTTAACATTATTATCGGGACTATGTTTGCCATCGATAATTGGTTGATCACTGCACAGTATATCAAAACAGAAACCATCCGGTGCTTGATAATTATTATTGTTCATAATTATAATTTAATATATTTTTTGAATATAATTGATTAGGCGAGAAAGCTGATTTATTCTCTGGTGCTTTATATAATAATTATCAAGCACCGGATGGTTTCTGTTTTGATATACTGTGCAGTGATCAACCAATTATCGATGGCAAACATAGTCCCGATAATAATGTTAAAGAGAAGGTAAGAAAATAGAATTTTAAATAATGTTATAATACTCTCTGTATCATGGTCTAAAGTCTTTGCTTTGCATATACAAGTCTAAATTTTTATTTTTGTCCTTGTTTCTGTCTTTATCATTGTATCTCTCATTATTCCAAACCATTATCAGGTTAATAAGTTTTTGGATTTCGCTCAAACACAAAGTACATATTATCGAACGAATAATATCATCATAACGATGGGTGGTGATTTCACATATCAAGCTGCTCACGTTTATTACAAGAATCTCGACAAATTAATACGGTAAATTACTATAAAATGATATTTTAATCAATGTTTACATATCAACATTTAACTGTAATTGTAATTCAACATGTTTTTTTTGGCCTAAACTGTATAAGCGAAAGCCCCTCCCGAAACGTTTTGTCTGCTTAACATTTTCGTTTGTTTTCTTGTTTTTTATTCAGTTTCGTTTCTGTTATTTTTTTTTTAATGATATTTAATGTGTACATGTACATATATATATATACTATACATATATAGATCGATGCGTTCTTTGAATTTGTCAATAAGATGGCAAAAGGTTATCGAACTCCCAATTTACTTTTAACAATGGGTGAGGATTTCCATTATCAGAATGCAGATATGTGGTATAAGAATCTGGATAAACTTATTAAGTGAGTAACGTTAGTTGGGGCTTTCCTTAACACAGTAAAGCCTAGCACAACAGTAATTAAACTTCAGCGTAACTAATACTTAATAATCATCCATATATATGCATATATATATATATTATATCATATCATTCTATATCTAGATATGCAAATGAACGTCAAGCAAATGGTTCAAAGATCAATCTGTTATATTCAACGCCATCATGTTATTTGAAATCCTTACACGATGCTGGCATCTCGTGGCCTACGAAAAGTGATGATTTCTTTCCCTATGCATCCGATCCACATGCCTATTGGACGGGTTACTTCACGTCTCGCCCAACATTGAAACGTTTCGAGCGCGATGGCAATCATTTCCTACAGGTTTGCAAACAGTTAAGTGCCTTGGCACCCAAACGATCTGCCGAATTTGATCCACATTTGACTTTTATGCGTGAGACAATGGGTATAATGCAACATCATGATGCAGTTACCGGTACTGAGAAACAAAAGGTTGCATTAGATTATGCTAAACGTTTGAGTGTCGCTTTTCGTGCCTGTTCAACAAATATTCGATCGGTATTAAATCAATTTGCGGCAGAACCCTCAAATGTACAACCATCAATAAAATATCCATTGGAATTAAAGACTTGCACTCTGTTGAATATAAGTAGTTGTATTACATCGGAAACGAATACACGATTTGCTTTAACATTATACAATCCATTGGCACATTCAACCAATGAATATGTGCGAGTTCCCGTTAAAGATTTTAAATTCATTGTCTATGATTATACAGGTATGAAATAAGATACAATCAATCATATAGAAAAATAAAAAAATATATATATATATATCATATGATGATTTCTAGGTAAACAGCTGGCAAGCCAAGTTGTGCCCATACCCAAGGTCTTGACAGAATGGAAAAATAGAAATTCTAGTGCAACTCATGATTTGGTCTTCCTTGCTACTAGTTTACCACCTGTTGGATATAAGACATATTATATAGAGAAATCAACGGATGAGCGTACTGACTTGAAACCTGAACCTACTCCACCGCAAACCTCTAGTTTAACAACAATTGGAAATAAGGTAAATTGTGATAATATTTACAGACATAATATAATTATAATTAAAATTTTTTTTCTTAGAATATACAACTTGCATTTGATACAAACGGTTTCCTGACTACTGTCACAGCTGATGGTTTAACACGTACGATTTCTCAAGAATTTTTATACTATGAAGGAGCATTGGGAAATAATGCTGAATTCTTGAATCGTTCATCGGGCGCATACATCTTTAGACCCAAAGATAATAAATTACATTTTGCTGCAGATCAAGTAGCTATCGAAAAATATTCGGGTGATCTGGTACAGGAAGTACATCAGAAATTCAACGATTGGATAAGTCAAGTTGTTAGAGTCTATGCTGATAGCAATTATGCTGAATTTGAATGGCTTGTAGGACCTATTCCCATTGATGATAATATTGGCAAGGAAATTATAACACGTTTCAATTCTGATATTGCTTCAAATGGTATTTTCTATACCGATTCAAATGGTAAGCAAATTATATATTTAATGTTAAAGCAAATTTTGAATTAACTTTTAAATTTTTTTTATTCTAGGACGCGAAATGTTGAAACGTAAACGTGATCATCGTGATACATGGGACGTTAAGATTCATGAAAGTGTTTCTGCCAATTATTATCCTATTACCACAAAAATTGCATTAGAGGATGACACAGCACGTATGGCAATTTTAACTGATCGTGCACAGGGTGGTTCTTCTATGAAGGATGGATCTTTGGAATTAATGTTACATCGACGTTTGCTGCATGATGATGCATTTGGTGTGGGTGAAGCACTAAATGAAACTGAATTTGGTGAAGGTTTAATTGCTAGAGGTAAAAATCATCTATTTGTTGGTAAATCTACACAACGTCCCGATGTCTCACTACAAGCAATCGAACGTATTGTTCAACTGGAGACTTTATTGCCATCATGGAAATTCTTTAGCAGCATGGAATCATATAGTGTCGAACAATGGTTGAAAACCTTTAAGAATATGGTAAATATAAATAGTTTTCATTTTGATTATATTTAGTAATATTATTTTTTATTTTAGTACACTGGTATTTCATTGCCACTACCGAAAAATGTGCATTTGCTTACATTGGAACCATGGCATGAGAATGAAATACTTGTACGATTTGAACATATTTTGGAAAAAAATGAAGATTCACGTTATTCGAAATATGTGCAATTTAATGTACGAGATGTACTTGAAGGTTTCAATGTTATTGATATGCGTGAAACAACATTGGATGGTAATGCTTGGCTAGATGAACATCATCGCATGGAATTTGTACCAGATGCTGAAGATGCGGATTATAATTTATATCGTACATTCCCAAGAGAACCAAAGAAAGTTCAATTGCTTAGTGCTGCAAAACCAATGCTTGGTGTTAAATATGCTAAAGAATCATTAAAAACTGACGACTTGGGTGCCGCAAGCAATAGAATTAAACGTAATTCAAAACGTTTTAAACTACACCGAGAAGGACTTGATAATCGTGAAGAAATTACTAAAACACCAAATGATCGTAATAAATATCTTATTGAATTGGGTGCCATGGAAATTCGCACATTTGTCATATATTTAGCCAAGTAACATGTTAAATGTTAACTTTAAAATCTTTCTTGAATTTATAAATAAATAATTAATATAATAAGTTAACAAAGAAATTGTTTCATTTAAAGAAAAGTCTGAACTATATTTTTGATATTTTTTAACAATTGTTTAACACCATTATCATCTAGATATTCATATATATATATATATATATATATATTTACATAGTATACATATATATTACATTTGAGCGTTTAACATTTTGTATTTCTCAAGTTTAACTTGAATTTGTCATTATCCATTGTTGCCCAGCTTGGCAATTCTGTTGTATATTCCCAATCGATGCCCTATAAATAAAAATGTTTAGATAAATGTTTATAACAACAAGAAATAAATTACTTACTTTATATTTCCATGCATGCAAATACATGACAAGATCTTCAGTTTTTGGATCACGAAAATTTATTTTACATTCCAGGCAATGAGGATCTGTTGTCATTTTGCTGGCAACAAAATTATTCCCGGGTACTTCATGACTAGTTTGTGTTGCCACTGAGGTCTAGAAAGAGAATATATATAAAATTAGAGAATTCCCACTATAAAAATTCTAGATATTTTATTACCTTTAGTTTTGTTATTTTGCTATTGTCTAATGTTGCTTCACATTTACTTAAAGCTGAAATTTTGGCAAGTGGAATATGTTCAGACTGCTGTAATTCTGCATCATCTGGTGAACCCAACCAATTTTCCGCATTATGTATAGCAATTAAATCATTTATTAACTGTTCATCGCTTTTGCCACCAATATCGCCACCTTTGCCTTTTAATGGACCAAACACTTCATGATTATACAAAGGATCATTGACAATGGGATAACCTAAAATGGGAAAAGCAAATTATTAGATTTAATATAACTTTAAGTGCACCTGGAACTTACCTAAATATTGTAAATGTACACGTATCTGATGCATACGTCCAGTCAATGGTTTACATTGTACAATACTATAATTTCCCATTTGTGAGATTTTCTTAAATGTTGTTTTACAATCTTTTCCCTTTGGCGATACGCGACAAACTCCAATTTTAAAGCTAACAACATTAATTTTTTCATTACATTCAATTATGCCACTAGAATAAAATTGGAAATTAATTATATAAAAATTAATTTTAGTACTGCTGCAAGTAACATACTCGGGAAAATTGCCTTCAACACAGCAGACATATTCCTTCTGTACGAGTCTATTGCGTATCTGTTGTTCCATTTCGCGTGCTTTCTCCGAGGTGCGACCAAAGAGTAATAAACCAGATGTTAGACGATCTAAGCGATGTATAGTGCGTAAATTTTTCATATTATACTCTTTGGCAAGTATAAAGACGACAGTATTGTGTCTATAGCGACCACAAGGATGTACCTATAGGATATATATAGAACATAGTTAATACTAGTATAAAAATTGTAATACTATATATACTTGAAACTTACAGGTATTGATGCTGGTTTATTTACTACTAAAATATTCTCATCTATGTGTATAATCTTAATGGGCTGCGCAGTAACGGGCACTTCATGTCTGTAATTTGTACATTATATATATAATCATATTCCAATCTGTTATACAGTATATATTCAACTTACCTATGCACAGTATTGGCTAACAAATCATTATGTTTTAATCTATAATCAATTGCAACTTTCTCATTATTCACTTGCAATGTGCCAGCCTCAATGCTACGTTTATATTCCTCAGCTGGATGTGCACGAAATTCACGTGAAAATACATCTAAAATTTTTTCGCCAATCCAACGTCCCTTGGTAAAAGTTGTAAATGTAAAAAAGTAAGGATAAACCTTACGCAAACCTTTTTTAATTTGCACATAGCTTCAAAATTTATAAATTATAAAATTTACCATTTTCTATATAATATGATGTTTCATCATATCTTTCTTCAGTGAAACCAGGACGTGTGACTTTTAAATCTTTTGTTTCCAATTTTCTTTTCTTAGGGCCAACATTTTCTTCTTGTTCAACTTCAGTTGCCTTTCGCTTTTCAGGCAAATGTACGGCAACAGAATTTTCAGCAATTGTTGCTAACTAAAAAGAGAAAAAACAATATACATATAAATATAATAGAATAATTTTTAGGATCTTATTATTAAACTATTTCAAGTTCTTCTAAAATGTAAGTTCAAAGAACTTCAAGTCGTATAAATGCAGCAAAAAGTAATAGACTGCGATGAAGGTGGCATAAGGGGGTGTGGGGAGTATGGTTGAATTGTAACAAACCGAAATTGTCATAATAAAACAGACAAACCGCCTTCATATCTTAAAGGAAGGCAAAGAAAACACAATCACGTTTGCCATACGGCGACGCCAAGGGAATGAGTAACCGTTAGACAGAAACAGAGAGAGAGAGAGAGAGTATGAGAGAGAGTAAGTGAAACTGCATTCAAAACAATGAAGAAGAAACGTCGCAATAGAAGAACAAGAACAAGAACAAGAGCGAGTATAAGAAGACGATGAAGAAGCAGAAGCCGAAGAAGAAGAAGAAGGAGAAGCTTGAATAATAAAAGTGTGCTGTTACACCAATACATTCACAGATTTGACATCCTCTATTTTAATGTCGAGACTCATTCCTTATTTCAATAGCCCCAAAGACAAACAGACAGCAGATAGACAGACTTACAGATAGACAAAACTCACACTCAACATACACAGTATATGTGTGAACGAGAGAGAGAGAGCGAGTGAGTGAGTGAGAATGAGATAGAACGAATGTGTACTACGTCGTTTACTTATTGTGGCAACTTTAAATGCAAGTGACACAATAGGCGCATAATGGAAGACAAAAAACATTTAGAGCAATTTACTTTTAAGGAGCATAGAGCGATACCTACTTAAAAACCAGAAGGATACTACGACCGCCGCTGTTGATAATTGCGGAAGCGTTAGTTTGGCCCAAGCCAACTTGACTATGTAGTAGCAGCAGCGAGCAGCGAGCAGCTAGCAGCAGCAGCAACAGAAGCTCGTCGAGGAAAAACAAACACGGAAAGACAAGACAAGACAAGGTAAAAAAAAACATGGCTGACCATTAGCAAATTACACGACTTGCAAATACTCTTTATGCTAATTTAATGACTAATTAAATAAAATTCATTTAAATTAAATTAATCAAAATTTATAGTAATCATTTTAATTAATTATTATTTTTTAAATTAATTATTTATTGTATTTTAAGCTTTTTTATTATTTTTTGAATTTTTTTTAAATTAAATTTTTACAGCTTTTAAAATTGTTTTTAATTTTTATCATAAATATTTTTTTAAAATTAATTATTTATGTATTTAAATTTAAATAATTATAAATAAATTCAATAATTATTTAATTTAAATTATTAATAAATAATTAATTTCTGTAATTAAATTTTATAGCTTTTAAAATATATTTTTTTTTATTTTTAAAAAATTATTTTTTAAAACTAATTATTTATGTATTTAAATTTAAATAATTATAGATAAATTCAATAATTATTTAATTTAAATTATTAATAAATAATTAATTTCTGTAATTAAATTTTATAGCTTTTAAAATATATATATTTTTTTATTTTTTAAAAATAAATAATTATTTATAATTTAAAATTTTTTTTTTTTTTTAAATTATTTTTTATAAGAAAATTCAATAATTATTTACTTTAAATTATTAATAGAAATTAATTTTTTTTAATAATTAAATAATTTTTATAATTATAATATATATTCCTTTGCTATAAAAATATTATAAAGATTTTGTTATTTTAAAATTTTATTATATTAATACAATTTTATAAATTCAACGAATTTAATAATCTAATAAAATTCTTATATAAAAAAAAATTGAAACAACACTTTAATACTATTTACAGGGTATTGCAGGCAGTAGAAGCGTCCAGAGCGCACCCTTCAAATGCGCAGAAAGGAAAAGCAAAATGAGAAATAATTATGCCAAAATCCGCGGTTAAAATATGAAGGTATAAAAAAAATGAGAGATATGACTGTGACTCGAAAAAGCCATAAGCTCTAGTCAAAGCTAAACAAAGGTTAGTTAGACTTGCGAAAACTAAACATTCTCTACTGCTGCCACTACCTATACCTCTACCTCTACTTCTACCACTGCTACTGAATGGTCGCTGCCTTTACCTGTGCCTCAGCCTCGAGTCTTAGTCTCAGCCACTGCCTCTGCCACTGTCAATGTGGTAAGTAGACAAATGAGTATGCGTTTATTTAGTAGCGGTTAGTGTAAGCTACGTGCTTAGTCCTTGCAGGAACATAGAATATAAGCATATACTTACGTGACAAACAACGAATACAACAAATGAGTATGAGTATGAGTATGAGAAACCAACCCATGTCTCTCTCTCTCTCCCCCTCTCCTCCTCTGCCCACTATCACTTTTGCTTTACACACTCATCGCTCAACTTGCCATCACAATCCCTGCCCCGGCCATTGGACATAACATAAATTCTATCTATTGACATGAGATGCGAGTTGAAATGGTTCAACTATTTTAGCAGCGGAACTATTCATATTAAATTTATAAAAGGATTCAAAGGGATTTTACTGCATGTGCAGAAGTATGCGAATGTTAAAGTAGTATTAAAATTTCAAAATATTGAGAAAATATACAAAAAAATCTGTGAATAGTAAAATAATATATCAATATCTAGATCTACAAATATATATATGTAGGTATATATCTATATATATATATTCTTATTGTTTTGTTATTTTAAATTTATTTGAATGAAATTTATAATCAATTGTTTTGCTTAATATATATGTTAATCTTTATGTGCTTTTCAATCGTTTACACACACAACAACTTGCCGTCGCTCTTTTGTATTCAATTCCGTTGTGATTAATAAAATCTACATAGAAACACACACACACACACGCACACAGGCGCACATACACATACATACTTATATTCATATTTATGAAGTTATGTAAATATACATATACATACATACATATTTGTATACAAAAGGACATCGGGAATAAAGCAAATTGTGATTCCCCATGAGCTTTCACTGAATGTCATTGTTAGCACATGAATAAGGAAAACTAATTAACGGCGCTTGCATTATGCTTTTCTAATCTATACAAAATAACTGTTATAAATTGCTACCATAGACTATATATTGACTATAAATGCATATTAAATTTCCTGTATATCAACATTAATATTATTTATTTAATTTTACATTCAACTTACTTGCATTTCAGCATCTTCATTAGTTTCAAATGTCCAAACACCATTTAAAGTATTTGCCTCTAATTTCGTTTCCGTCTTCTTCACTTTAACATCATTATCATCATCATCATCAGCAGCAGCAGCCTGAACAGCAGCGCAACCAATTTCGGTTTCAGTTTCAGCATCAGCTTTAGTCACAGTTGTTGTAGCAGACGACGTCGCCGTTACCGTCACTGCTGCTGCTGCTATTGCTGTCTCAGTTTCAGCGCTGTCGGCATTTCTTGTGCAGTTCAAGTTGGCGGGGAATAAAAAAATGTTCTCCACATCAACGGTATCATCGCCGTGTTGCGTTTGCACATGCCGCAATGCCTTGGGTAATGTCATTTTTGGCCAACACAAAAGAAATTTATCAGCACTACTTCTAACTTTGATTTGTGTATATAGTCGACTTCTCGAAAGGAAACAATTAAATAACTGCAAAACAAAAACAAAAACAAAACTAATCAACACGTGTGCAGCGCGGCGGGATAGCAGCAGTAATGCAACGAAACAAAATAAATTGTTGTTGCATCAACTATGTATAAATTGAATAGTTTAAGCACTTGCCAAGCGTAAATTATAGTTAACGTGCCGCAAATACTTCATATAGTTCTTTATTTTATTATATTTTTTATTTAATTTTAACTTTTTGTTTTACTACACACAGCAAGTTTGATGAATTGGTTCGATTACTTGAAGTGCATGCGTATTGCTATCGAACTAATTGAACTACAGCGAACGGTTCATTCGTTCAAACAGTTCAAGTTGAATACCATGTAAACAAATTTAAATAGTTGGGCATATTGTTGCATAAGTGCTTAAAAGTCTTATACAAACTAATAAATGAGCTGAATAATTTATTATTGTTATTATTAAATAAAGTAATAATAAATAATAATAAATTTAATTTTTAAAGAAATGTATATATATTAAATATACTTGCTATATATATATATATAATATAAATATAAAAATACAATTAAATTTTATGCATAAAAGTCTCAATTATGTTTTTCACTAAACTAACATATAAAAATTAAATTTTATATTCTTCTAACATTTTGTTTATCTTATTGTTAATTTATATACTATGCATTTTTTATACTTTTTTTTTGATGACTCAATTTGTTGTTAATGTGAAAAGCTTTCGCCACCACTTTAATTATCAATAAATTAAACGCAGAATATTTGTATTTAAGAAAATACAAAATACAGGAAATACCTTTGATATTAATGTATTAAAGATTTTACTTAACTTTTTCTAACAATTGCATAAGAAACATTGTACAAAAAAACATGCGTAATAACATGAAATGAAATAAAATGAAATTATATAAATATATATATAGTAGAATCCGGTTATAACGACTCTTCTTAAAGCGTCCGTAATGTTACTGCGACTAAAACTTGTTGGCTTGATTGGTGCCCATGTAAACTTATACATACAAAACACCTATCGGTTAGTGCGTCTTCTGGATATATCGTCGGTCCCTTGAAAGTCGCTATAAGCGGAATCTACTGTATATATAAATGCATTGTATGTCACTTTCAATTAAATTTATTGTACATTTAAATATTGGACATTATATGAAATGAAATTGTTTTTTTTTTGCACGTTATGTTATATGAAACACACCTTAGAGCAAAAGCCTATGTAAACATATTAATGTATATTGTATATATATATATGTATATATATATATATATATATTATATGTATGTATATATAGTTTTTACATTTGTATATAAGATTCCGCACACACAATATTGTTTGTAAACACGCAGTTGTAGCCAGTGCCTGGGTCTGGGGTTTGGGGTTTGGGGTTTGGGCCTGGCTAGGTTTTACAGTTTGTATAATTTTTGATGAGAAAGCGTGATGTCGTCATTTCTGGCCTTTTTATTTTTTTGTCCAGGCAAAAAGTCAATTTACACACAGACATACATGCACATACAAAGGAACAAAGCATGAAGAGTGTGAGTAAGAGTGAGAGAGAGAGTGAGAGAAAAAAAGTAATCGTTGAGTGAGCGCACACCTACAAAATATCGTGCTGATTTAATCACTTTCTTCGTTGGCACCAAAGCAAATGCCAACTTTTACTCTCATATACACGCACACACACACACACACACACACACACGCGCGCGCTCAAACTGCAGACATACAACATCTTCAACCCCCTCCCCCCCCCTCCAAGCTACAATATCAAGCTCCCCGCTCTAACTTACGAGCGAGAGTCGACAACGCACACGTTTCGCGGGACACTAGAACTGCCTTGGCGCTGCGCTAACCAAAAGCCAAGCAAAAAGTGCCGAGAAAACCTTATGGCCAATGGCCATTAAATGTTGCCCTAAATAAGCGGCAAGCCTTTTTTTTTTCTGTTATTTCTGTTTCTTTTTTTGTTTTTTTTTTTTTTTTTTTTTGGTCGCCTTAAACTGAGTTGTGTTGGCTTTAGAGAAGGATGTTGTAGTTTTCGTGACCGAGTGCTTTTCAAGGAGAACATTCTTTCAACAGCAAGTGCTTGAGTGTGAAAGAGAGAGCTGATGTGTGCTAAACTAGTCACGCAGTCGGACATGCAATGGTCGCGCTACTCTATGAGTTTATATTTTTTTTTTTTTTTTTACTATATACAACACGATAATTTCGGCTTGATTCCAGGAGACATTTTCTAATCCCCATTTGCAGCCCACCCCCCTTCCCCTTACTAGCACCTCATCGTCAATCAACACACACACACAGATACACAGCTACACAGCTACACAGCTACAGCTATACAAGCACACCCGCACTCTACACTCTACACATAGAGAGAACTACTACTCAAAACATGACATTACGTCAGAGCATTACGAAAATTAATATTCCTCAAGTTATGAAGTAATCAAAAAATATATAAAAAATATATAAAAATTTAAATATTATAAAACAGTTTTTACTTTCAAGTTAAAAAAATGCAAAATTAACTTCACAAAATTTGTTGTCGAGGTAAACAAGAAAAAACAAGAAAAATAATAAACCTTTAACCTGTTTTTGGTAAAAGGAATTTAAACCAAAAGAGATTTCAATGTCAACCTTAACGAAGGTCAAAGCTTTACTGCACTTTATAAAACATTCCCTCTCGCTCTGCCTTTTGCATGCAGACACAAAGACAGACTTATGCTACATACATGTATTCCCGCAGTATATGCTATATGTAGTCTCATATCCCAGCCCCATGAGCTAAACGTTTTGCGAAGCTACAAACGGAAAATAATAATTGCGATATAATTACTATAAGCAAATGTAGGTCAACATAAACCAAACTCGACACGTCGTATAGTTGCATACGTTACACACACACATAGACAGACAGAGACAGACATACACATACACTTACATAAATTATAGGTTTAGTAACTATTTGCCTTTTGCCATTTTGCCTGGATATGTTTATCTGTCTGAATCAAACATGTATGCGACACATATGATTATAGAGCATACATATATGTATGTACATACATGTATGTACATAGAACAAGTTTGTTTGTACTTAATTCTCTTATATTGATCGTATTTTGAAACGACAATCATTGACAAACAAGCAATATAAAAACCACAATTTATGTATATGTCTAATGTCTAAAACATATACTATATATGCTACTACTTAGCATATAATATACTACATAGTATTTATATATATATATAGTATGCTATACTTATACTAACATATATATATATATAAATATATTTTGTACATTTTGTATAATAGTATTTAGTAAGAATATCTAAACATATTGTCAAAAATCCCGCGACGACTTGATGCTTTCTTGCCCTGTTCAACTGTAAATCACGAGGAATTTCATTTCATTTTATTTTCATTTTTTTTCTATTTTTTTTTTTTTTTTTTTGGGCCTACGCCAAGAATATATTTCTTTTGTTTTCACGTAACAATATGAAAGTTTCATCAAAAAAAAAAAAAAATAAATAAAAATAAAAAAAAAATATTTAAATTAAAGCATTGATATGTACAACAAATTTAACTACATATATATATGTATATATATATATATTTTTTTTATTTTTATTTTATATATATATAATCTGTATAAGTATATAAGTTATGGCACGTGTACTTATGTATGTGTGTGTGTGTGTGTGTGTGTATGCCTTGAAAACAGAATAAACTTATTTATGGGATTAGGCTGGGAATTTATTATGATACAACATCAACATCAACATATACATCTACTTTTTATGCTTTGTCACAGATAACGCGAATTTATATAAAAAAAAAAAAATTAAAAAAAAATATATAAAAATGCTTTTCAAGTTTTTCAACATAAAATTTGTATTAATTTTCTCATATATATATATTTTTTTTTATAGTATATTATTTAACTTACGAATCGTTTAGGTATTTTAGCATTATAAACAGTTTTTTTTTAGTATTCATATTTATTTGACATATTATTTTGCTTGACGATAATTAAAACTTATATTTGAATGTCTGCTCAAAATAGTGCGACAATAACTATGCTATAAAATTTAAGAAAATTCAAGAAAATATAAAAAGGAAGATGTAAAAAAAAAGAAAACTTGAAAAATCTTATATAAACAATTTTAAATTTTCGATTTGTAGTTGAAAAACAAAATCAATATTAATTCTTCTCATAAACAAAACATAAATATTTATTCAAAATTTTTAAAATTTAGCCATAATGCCACGAAAATTGCATACAAAAAAAAAAAAAAACGTTGCCAAACATATGTTTTATATCAAACTTGTTGCATGTAAACAACATTATAAAACAATATTAAAATCCTTTTTTTTACAACTAACTTGAATTTAAATATCTCTTAAATTGCAATTTTGCTCTTTAAATGAAAAATAAACAATTTAATAATTTTAAATTAAGAGCACAAAATTATATTATATATTCAATTAATATATATATATTTACGCATGTATATTTTATCAATAAACGAATTTATCAATCGGCATTTATTTTATCACACACATACTCACACACACACACACGCAGGCATAGCAAAACATTTTCGAAGAGTATAAAAAAACAAAAAAAAAAACTCATGAGCTGGAACTGAACATCATGCGATTCACTTTTACGCTCGAACATACGAACTTATACAAAACATTCTTATACGCAACCGATAACATTATAACGCTGTATGTCGTAGACTGACTATGGAGGCAAAGCGCGCGCAATTCAAAAAAAAACTAAAACGCTGCGCTGCGCTGCTCATCGAACCGCATGCACAGTCAAAGTTGTTGTGAAGCTTCAGAATCGTTCAGTCGGCCGTTTGCTTTCAGCCAGTGCAGAGGTTGTCGCGTGTATGAAATTGCTGAAAATTAATGAAAAACGTGTTGCGACGAAAAACGAAATAAATTCAAAAATAAAAGACGCCGTCCCGTCATCGTCGTCGTCGTCGTCGTCGTTAACGCTTACTCAGACGCTCTGACACCGACGCTTTACGCTTTACGCTTACACCTAAGAACGGACAAAAGGGACGGTCGGACAAAACGAATGAATAGTATTGATGGCTTACAAACTGGGTGGCTAATAAACGGAGGGGAGATATGAGTGTGCGGGCGTGTCGCGCAAATTAAATATATATATATATATATAAATATATATAGTATAATAACTATAACTTATACTAACATACATTTCATATGTTTGTATGTATGTTTGTATATACATAAATATAAACAGAATAAAAACACGTTTTGTTTTCTTGCGTGGTAATAACTATAACTAACATTCCGGCGCGTTAGAGAATAGATTCGTTATCAAAATCAATCAAATCGAATCAAATCGAAAAAATGCTTGTCGATATGATGTCAAAAGTGATATAAAGTGATTTCTTAACTGTAATCAATGCAGTTCAAATCTACTGTAAACATTATTTGAAGTGTGTTTTTTATTTTATGTTTTATAAACAATTGAAATTGAAAATCTTCATTGTTTAACTGTGCTGGAAAAATAACTAAAAAAAATAATAATTTTATTTATTTATTTTTTAATTTAAGGCATAAAATATATAGCAAAGAAATTTCTGAAATATTAAAAAAAATAATTTTACAATAATGCTGTAAAAATAATTAAAAAAAATTAAAATTTAATTATTTTTTATTTTAATGCATAAAATATATAGCAAAATAAATTTTTAAATATTTAAAAAAAAAAGATTATAATAATATTAATTATAATAAATTCTTAAATATTTAAAAAAAAAAGATTATAATAATATTAATTATAATAAATTCTTAAATATTTAAAAAAACAAAAAATTTATAATAATATTTAGTAAAAATTTGTAGCATTTGCCGCTTATTAATTTGTAAAAAATATTTATAAATATTTAAAGGAAATTTGTAAAATAATATTTCCGACTTTTTCTTTATAATTTTTTTTTCGTTTTTTGTTTTTTCTTAGTATTTTACCTCCAGCTTTTGGCTGTTACTTGATCTGTGATCCCATTTCTTGAGGTGTACATTAGAATTATAATCGGTCTTTTTAGACATTTGACAAGCGACTAAATTGTAGGAGTGTGTGTGTCTATGTGTGTGTGTGTGTGCGTGTCTATAGCTATTTGAGGACAACGTTTTTAGAATATTTTTTTCCTTTGCATGTGTGTGTCTGTGTGTGTGTATGTTCCCGTGCATGGCTCTGTACCAAAAATATGCGCCATTGCCGTAGTCTTCTAACATCATCCATTTTTACGTACGCAAATAGTTTTTGTTCTACTGAAAAATAAAAGAAAAACAAAAACAACAACAACAACATCAACAACAAGAAAAATTGAAAATTGTATATTTTCTTTTTTATTTTTTTTTTCTATTGAAAATGAAAATATTTTGTGTTGGCAAAAGATTTAGTTAGAGGTGACGTTTTTCAAATATATCAAGTAATTTTAGTATTCAAAGTATATTTCACTGACTGATTTTTTTACTCACTCTAACAACTGCAGCTACAGGCCAACACTATGTCATTACGGCCCTACGCACTGAATAATGGCCTTTAATCATCAAGAAAAAAAAAAAAACGTCAAAATGTCGTCTCCACATGCCACATTACTTTGCTGCACGAAATATACAAAATTTTAGCAGTATAAATATTCAAGAAAAAAAAAAAAAAACATTAACAAAAATAAATATATAAGTACATATAGTATATAAATATATTTAAATATTTATTATTGTTGTTTTCTTTTGAAAATATATGAAAATATATGAAGCTAATGAAATGAAAAGATCGCAATGAAAATGGAATGTGACAGTTTTTTTATTATTAAATTAAGTTGTTTGTTTATTATTCATTATCAAAATCCTTTTGTCACTTTCCCTATAAGTATGCACACATGTGTATAATATATATTATATTATATATAAAGATTAGCCTCGGGGTCTACTATATATTGTCGATTAAATATACGTCGTAAAACAGACATCATCTTGTCATTGTGTATGATCAAACAAAAAAAAAAAAAGAAAAACAGCCAACAGATCACAAAACATTAACACACACACACATACATACACACGTGTATATGTATATATATATACATACGCATGACCTGACGTATAGGCGAAAATTGAAAATTTGAAATAATTTGTAGATATATTTTTTTTTTTTTTTTTTGTTTCTCTTTGTGTATGCGAACAAACCTAGTAATACATCAGACTTATTTTAGCACAAAGCCCCTGAAAAAAAAAAACACCAGCAGCAACAGCAACAGCAACAACAACAACAACAAAATATAAAACAACATAAGTAAATAAATTCATAGTCTAACATACAGCAAAAGAAAAAAGATAGCAGCAGCTGCTTGTGGAGCAAGGGTAGCGGCAGATCGACTGCCGACAGCTAAAAGGAGAAGGCGAAGGAGTGTCTGTGTGTATATGTGTGTGTGTATGCTAAGCAGTGTTGGGGCTCTCTTTGTGTGTGTGTGCTGTTACGCACTATATATGTGTGTGTGTATGTATGGATCGACGGGGAGCGCCACGTTTTTAATACAAGAAACACACACAGAAAACTAGACAACGATCAAGCAATGCCTGTGGGATCTAGATAGAGAGAGAGAGAGAGAGAGGGAGGGCGAGAGGTAAGCAGTGCTAGGCAGGCAGACAGGCGGACAGGCGGACAGTAGAGTGAGAACCACATTTTATGGTGGCATGAATGATATAATTCTAATTGCAAATGGGGTTTAAATATGTCAAAGAATAAAAGACAAAAAAACCAAAAAGAAAAAAAAATGAAATAGTTATCAGTTTTGTTAGCAATATATCGAAGAATAAATACCCTGGATTTATTATGATCAAAGTGGGGGACATTTTGCAAAGCTAATAAGTAAACAATAAAATAAAAAAAATAAATATTAAAAAAAAAAATAAAAAGAAACTATAATTTTTATGCAAGTTTATTGTCAACAATTTTTTTCTTCAGTGTTTTTTGGCCCCATGCAGCCCCATGAAATATATATATATATATATTATAAATATGTTCAAAAAAGAAACTAAAAACAGTTTCATGCTATAGCTAAACATAGTTTATAATTGAATTTATTAATGCTACATAAATTCTATATACTAAAAAAGAAAAAAAGAAGAAAATTAACCCTCAAATTTAATACAACACAACACGCAGTAGTATATAAATATATCCCCGAAGAATTGTAGCAAGAAATACTAATAATCTATATGTAATATTTTTTTTTTTTTGGGGAAGCATTTGTTCATTTGCTTGTTCTGTAAATGAGATTTAATTATCATTGTTTCGGCCGATTTATATTGCCAATATACTATGACGTCGCTTAACGTTGTCTAAATGTACACATTGCACATCTGTTTTTTTGGGCTTCCTATACCTCACTCTGTCTCTCTCTCACTCTCTCTCACTCTCTTTCTTTCTCTTAATACAATACCTAGCATATTATCATTGATTAGAATATTTGTTACTTGTTTTTTTTCTATGTTTCTCAGCAGTAACTAATATAGTCTCTATATAGTCTACCTCTCTCTCTCTTTCTCCTTCTGTCTCTCTCTCTCTCTCTCTCCTGGAAAAGCATTAGATTCTATTTACACGATTTTGCCAGTTCGTCGTACATCAGGCCTCAAAAAAAAAAAAAGAAATCGACGCCCGACATAGTAAAGGAAGAAGCTATCAGTGAACGCCATCAGCTATCAAAGAGACGTCAGATGTCGAATGTGCATTTAAAATCCATTATGCTATATTTAGTGGCTTTTGCTTGCTTTCTTCCTTTCTTGCCATTGTTCTATTCCATTTTCATTTATTAGACGATAAACAAGTTGCACACTGCGAATGCTATACAAAAACTTTTATTTTGCCTTCAAAAAAGAGACTAAAGACAGGTAGTTGCTACACTGAGAGAAAAAAAAAAAAACAAAATAAGCAAGCTAATTTTTATGTTTATATTTACAAATTATTGAATTTTTATACATTGGATACCAAGAGTATATTAGGTTTGTGACAGCAGCAAATGTATGTAACACCCATAAGGAGGCGTGGCCAACCCCATAAAGTATATATATTCTGACTCAGGATCTGTAGCCGAGTCAATTGGAGCATGTCCGTCTGTACGTCCGTATCAACACACAGATCTCAGAGACTATAAGAGCTAGAGACTTCATTTTTTTTGGCAAAGTGCTTGTAGTATTTGCAGGCAGATCAAGTTTATTTTGATTTGCCACACCCCCTCCGCCTCCACAAATCGATAAAAACCAAGCTAAGCTACAGGACAGAATTTTGGTACAAAGTTAGAATATGTTTATCTGGACGTTGTGTACAAATTTGGTACAGATCGGATAATAAACATGGAAGTTATACACATTTCAAATTTCAAAAGTTGAGAGGCGTCTCATAGCGTACGCTAGCCTACTGTTCTCACACACGGCAACATTAACATAGTGTTTTTTTCTTTTTCACACTTGTAAAGGGTTGCGCACCGAGTATTATATAGTCGAGCATACTCGACTATAACTTTCTTACTTGTTTTCTTTATTTTAGAGGCAAAAAAAAAAATTTTTTGTTTTTTTTTTTCAAATATTGCTCAATGCTCAGTTTCTCACAGTGTACTAGACAACAGTTTGTGGTGTGCGTTTTCACACTGCATGCTTGCAAGTGTGTATGGGTGTGTGTGTGTGTGTGTAAGGCTAAGGTGTATGTTTTGGCTAGATTTTGACAGTGCGTCGCTAACAACAATAACAACAAATTAACAAAAAAAAACAAAAAAAAACTTCTGAACTTGCTCACATAAATTTTACTCTATAGATTTCGTTATATTCATGGAATATCTGTAAAAGTTTATAACATATTTATATATTTGTATTTGAAAGTCATAAAAACTGAACAATAGTCTTAAAAGTTATTCAACTAAAATTTGCAAAAAAATAAAAAAAAAATATTTATATTAACTGAACTTGAGAAACAGAAAAAAAACTTAACAGAAAAATGTTTTGTTTATATTCATTTTGCCTATACATAAAAAATATATAAATATATATAGAAAATATTATTAAAAAAAAAATGTAGCAGAAAATTTTGCAGAGAATTTCCAAAAAAAAAAGAAAAAGAAAAAATTTCATTTGAATTTCATCATTTATATGCGACATCCGGAAATAATTTATTAATAAATAAATTTTATATATATACATATATATATATCTATATATATATAGTATATCTAGAGGCATACGTTGACTTTCACAAAATTTTTTTTGTTAGTTATCGACAAACTGTTAAACTGACATTAACACCGACATGTCAAATTATGTGTATAAACATTCAAGTAGCCAAAATGCACTACGTAATGTTATAGATATAGTATAACGATATTTGCAAATTATATTTCTGTTGATCAACAGTTCAAGGATTTTTGTTAACTAGATTTTTTTTTTTTTTTATTTAAGAATGTTATAGATTGTAGACAGTGCAGCTTGACTAAAATGGTCATAAAATTTTATTTTTTTTTTCTTTTGCATTTTATTAAGATTTTTTTCAAGTTCTTTATAAACAGCGCAGATTTTTTTGTTAGTTGAATTTATTTTATTTTTTTTTTTTTGAAGCATACTTAAAATCAGCTTGCAATTATTTTGCTATTGTTCACATTATTTTATTTCATAGCACTTGTTTTTTATTTTTTTTATAATTTATTTTTTTTATTTTATTTTTTTTTTTTGATCAATCTATTGTGATTTTATTCCATTGTGCGAGACATAAAATCACAACGATTTGTTAATAGATAAACCAAACATAACAAAAAAAAAAAAAAACAAGCAAACAAAAGTAAATTCGAATTCCGAAATTCAAATAAACGCGTCGAGGTAAAACTCAGCTGAATATGAATACTATATATATATATATATGGTATATACAAGAGTAAATATATATAACATATATGCAAGGTATATATATATATATATAGTATAATATATCACACAGCCTTATAACTAATATAGCCGGCAGCTAAACATCTGTAGCAGCAACAGCAGCAACAGCAGCAACAGCAGCAACAGCAACAGCAGCAGCAGTAGCAGCACAAATAAACAATGAAGATTTTGTTGAATTTTTTTTGTAAACTTTTAAAATGAATTTCAAATATTATTTTTTATTATTATTATTTAATTTTTTGTGTGTTTTATAAACTATTTAGTGCACAGCTTGTGAGTGATAAATAAAAACAAAATATAAAAATAAATAAAATATTTTAAAGTTACAAAAAAAATAAAAAAAAAAATCTAGAACAATGCAAAATTCAGCGTCTTCGTGTGCCTGGTATTTGCCATGGTCATTGGCAGCACAGCAGCATCAACATAAGTTGTTGACCATGCAAACGCCTTTTGCTGATAAATTGGGCGTAACATCGCCAGGTGCAGCACTCTATGCAGCACAACAGCAATTGCAACAACAGCAGCAACATCAGCAACAACAACAACAACAACAACAGCTTCCACAGCCGCAGCAACACCAGCATCAGCATCATCTTCAGCAGCAGCAACAACAACAACAACAACAACTTCCACAGCTACCACAGCCGCAACAACAACAACAAGCACAACCACAACAACAACATTCACCAAATACAGCAGCGGCACCACCACAAAATTATCAACAACCAGCGCTACATCCTTCGGCTGGCACACACTTCCCAATGGCATCGGCCGCCTTTGCCAATTTCGCCCAGCCGACCAGCTATGCCAGCCAGTTGGCACAGACAACGCCAACGCATCCACACGCCCATCCAGCGCATACACAGCATACGCAACAGACGCAACAATTGTTACAGTCTGCCGCAATGTTTTCACCATTATCGTTGGGCGCTTATTATACAGCTGCCGCAGCGGCAGCAGCAGCAGCAGCAGCTGCTGGCGCTAATCATCATGCAGCGACTGCATATGGTGGCGTCACCTTATCGGCACAGCAACAAGCACTGCTAGCATCTGTGGCGGCAGCCCAAACGCCAGCAGGTCTAATGCAGCCGACATCGCCGGTATCGGTGCCGGTGCCGGTGCAAGTGCCGGTACAGATGCCAGTAACAGTGCCACGGGCACCGCAACCGACGCCAGCATGTACGCTGGTACCATCGCTGAATGCATGTATGCCACAGGATTTGCAGCATCTATCTTCCATAAATCTCAATCTAGGCAGTGTTATGGCGCTGCGTAATCATCCAACTGCCGCACCATTGGCTATTAAATCTATACCAAATGCCGCCGCTTTGACGATTAACAGAAAGGTGAGTCATAAATCCGACTTGATGCTATAATACGAAAGCTGATAATGATGTATGCGTTAAGCTTAGTTAATCTTTATCTTACGAAAATATTAGATTAGTATTAGATTTAAATTTTAAGCTTAGCTTCGTTCTTTTAAATCTTTTACTGCATTTTTCGTTTATTTAGTTTCAATTTATGTTATCGATATTTTTTGTCCTCTTCCTACTTTTTCTTTACTTTTATGCATTCTTTTCTTCAATTGCTCTTCTCTCTTTTAGTTCATCTGAACTTGTCTCTTTCACATTTAGATCTGTTATTCTTCGCTAAGCTATTATTTTAGATCTTACTTGCTAGCTTTATTTTTAGATCAATTGTCAACTGCGCATCTGTTTCCTTGCGTTTTTTTTTTCTTTTAGACATTTTCCTTCAACGCTCTACTCTCATTAGCTTTACTTTTAGATCAACTGTCAACTGCGCATCTGTTGTCTAATGTTTTTTTCGATATATTCGTGCTGCACTCTTCTTTCACTCTTCAATCAACTGTCAACTGCTCCACTCTCTCTCCCTCTCTCTCTCTGTCTTGTTATACCACTTTACGACTGCGCTCTTACGTTGCTTATCAGTTGAATCTCCTGTTGCTCTCCTTTTTTCATGCAATGAGTGAGTGAGTGAATGCAGCAACTTTTACTCATAAACATTTCAGCGACACTTAGCGAAATAATTAAACAGTTATAAATTGGCAATAATATTGCATGTCTTAACAAGTTGCATTTGTGAATTGGAAAACTATGTAATAAATAAAATTTGTGTTAAATGAAAATGAGCATACAAGACTTGAGCTTAACATGGCATTAATTGAAACTAGGTCTCCTGAGCAAATGTTATGATTTCTGATTACTACTGCCTCGCCATAACCGCTCAGCAAACCTGAGGTTTTTTTTTACGTCTTAGTCGCTGTAGCAATCGCAGTCACAGTCGCACTCGCACTCGTAGTCGCTGTCTCAGTCTCAGCGTCGGCCACCTGCAATCAAGCACTTGGGCGAAGGTCATTGAGAAACAATTGATGTCAGTAGCTAAAGCTATGCCTGAGACACTGGCATACGCAGAGAGCGCGAGACAGAGAGAGAGAGGAATATACCTGGGGCAAAGGCAGCTGCTGTTGCTGATGCTGCTGCTGCTGCTGTTTACGACGAAATGAGCCGTGCTCTTGAACCATAAGTAAAGTGTACATGTATGCATATGTACTGAGATCTATCGAATGAGAGATAGACAATTGAACGGACAGATAGACAGACAGACAGACATAAATATGTAGATTCATGTGAGCTCATCATTGCCCCCGGATAATGATTTATCGTTAAGTTGAAAGCCACGCTAACTTGTGTCGTGTTCGAGACTTGAAGTTGTTCGTTCGTTAGATGTTTACATAAATACACATTACATACATACATATGCACACCTTATACATAACACATATACATATACATATACATATATATTACATGCATTAAGACTTGTTTATCTACATATGTATGTATGTATGTATGTATGTGTAGAAGAAACAATAATGCGATGTCATAGAAATTGCTTAATTAAATTCTGTTTGCAGGCCGATGGCAAGGTGCAGCAATAATAATTATAAACTAGAATTAGAAGCTAAAACTGTTGTCTAACCAAAAGAAAACAATTACAATAATTATTCAATAATATTACCTACATATATAGTCTGAAACCGGTTAACGGTTAACAAGTTGACAGATCATCGAAAGATTTTTATGCAAAGAATTTGCTAAATCAAATAAAAGATTTCATTTTTTTTATTTTTTTTTGCTGATAAGCTACAACTTATCTCTCTCTCTTTCTCTCTCTCTCTCTCTCTCTCTCTCTCTCTCTCTCTAATAAGAATAAATTATTTTGCAAAATTTTTTCTACAAATTATAAAGAATTTTTCAAAAACAATAAGAAAGTTATTACCGGCAAGCCGTAGATTTCATACTCTTGCAGCCTAAAA
Source organism: Zaprionus obscuricornis (assembly GCA_037044475.1). Classification (NCBI taxonomy): domain Eukaryota; kingdom Metazoa; phylum Arthropoda; class Insecta; order Diptera; family Drosophilidae; genus Zaprionus; species Zaprionus obscuricornis. The sequence continues at coordinate 4,248 of JBAMBR010005251.1, read as the reverse complement.
AAAAAATTTTTTTTCTTAAAAAAAATCATTTTTTGAGGGATTGTTCGTATGCAGGCTATATGAAATATTGTTTCGATTTACAATCTAAATTTAAGACTATATTTAAATCAGATATATGTATATATAAAAAAAAATTACCCTCTGCAATCTTATAATAATAAAAAATTTCAAATTGAAAACAAAATTGAAAGAAAGGTCAAGTGGATGTGGATGCTATCTATATAAATCTTCTAATCTTCTTTAGCAATACATATATGTATATGGTATATTTATTGAGGTTAAAGAAAAAGTTCATATTGTATTCATATTCATGATTGATCTGTCTACTGCACATGCCTGAATAAGAGATAATTCCCTAAAAATAAAACATAGCATAGCAAAAGAGATTGAGAAACTTGAAAGATTTACAATATTTGAAAACTAAAGAAAAATAAACTTTTGTAAATTTATGAGTTCAATTTTATGATATATAGTTTCCAAATACTTGAATCAATCAATCAATCAATATATGTATGTATATATGTAAATATGTTTTATCAATATCCGACATATGCTGACATACTATATACATATATAAATCTGATATTGAGCTTTATTTAGCATCATATGTTAAGAACGATAAAAACTTAATGACTTCTGAAATATCTCAATTATATCGTAAAAATTATCTATTAAAATTTATATATATATATATATGAACACTTTCTGCTATGCATAATAAATTCTAAATTGTAAAAAAAAAATTTTTGTTTTTATTGCATAAACAATTTGAATTTCAAACACAATTTAGTGTAAATTGCTTTGTTAATTTTCGTGTAAAATTTCTTTAAGCTTGAACATTTTTATTTTATAATTAGATGTAAAATTCAATAGTGAAATCGTAACTTAACAGAAGCAAATGAATTTTAAGCGGATGTATAAACTAAACATACAAAAAAAAAAAAAAATAACAAAAAAAAAAAAGAAACAATCGAATAAGCGAATAAGCGAATAAACGAATATGTACATTCAGAGAGATGTCGAGTACTTTACACAGTGTTTACTTACAACTACTATTACATGTATCTCTTGCCGTCTCTTTCTACTACACACTATTTATATATGTATACATGTACATTAGATATGTGAGGAAATCTTAAGTGGGACCAAATTGACTTGAAGTGTATGAAAAGAAGAGATGAGAAGAGAGGCGAAGAGAAGAGAGGAAATGAGAGAGCGGGAGATCATTATGACAAAACTGCATCATGAAAAAGCTGACGCTGTCTTAAAAGTTTACGTTATGTTTGGACATTCACTTGAAGTTAAGAAAATGAAATAAAAATGAATTAAAAAAAACAAAAAAAACGTCAGAGATTGTAATCAGAAATTGCCTATTACGATTTCTATTGTATCGCCAACTGTCTGTCTGTCTAACTGTCTGTTAGGTGTTTTCTATAATTGCCTAATACCTGTACAAATAAAAACACAATATAAATACTATAATATTATAGTATTTGGCAAGATGATATCATAAAAAACAAAAAAAAACATAAAAAACTGCCAAGTACGTGTAATTATGAGCTTTGTATTTAATAAATAAATACTAAGTAAAGCTGCATGCTATAATATTATTTATAAACATAGTTCATAGAAGTTGCAATATGCCAACTAACAGCTACTAGTGACTACTAGCGACTAGCGACTACTGACTAATAGTAACTACAATTAAGACCTTTCAGATTTTCCGCATCGCTACGCATGTTGTCGGTATGGTTTGCAATGATTTCAAGAGAGTCTTTTGAAATGCAATGATTTCAAGCAAAGCGAATATGGGATGAGGGAAGTGCGCAGTAAAGAGAGCAAACTAAGAGTGTGGACTAACAGGGGGACTAAAGCGTGCATGTATGTATGTATGTTTTTGTGTATTTGTGTGTGTGTGTGTCTGTTGACTGAGTTGGTCAAGGTTTCTCGCTTAGCCCCATAAAGTAGCCACAACTTTGAGTTAGAGCCCAAGCGTTTCTTTTGTCTTTTATTTCATTGCTGCTGCTGCTGCCGTTTATTGTTGCTCTTGCTGTTGTTGTTGTTGTTGTTGTTGTGCTTACAAAAATTCATAATACGCATGTTTAGCGTGCCACCCATACAGTAATAATAAAAAGAAACAACAACAACAAACAACAGTAAGATGAAGAAGAAGCTGCATAACTCATACAGACAAAGATTATGAGTTTTTTTTTTTGTTTTTTTTTTTGTTGAAGAGCAGCGGCCCTTGAAAACAAGTTAAGGCTATGCAGCAGGCTGCCCCATAAGTAAAATATGATACGTTAAATTTTATAACAATTTCATTAACACATTCTATAAAGAAATATTTATTTCTTTAAATTAAAGCTATGACTAAGTCTAAATTCTTATTAGAATTTATATACATATGTATATATACTATATATATATATATTCGCAAATGCAGCTGCCAAAAAGTACAAGTTCCACAGCAGATTACAAGATTAAAAATACATATGTCAACTTAAGACTTATATATATATATGCTATATGTTACTTATATATTATATAATATAATGACAAAGTAAGTGGAAGTAAGCATTTTTGTCACTTTGTGTCATAATTTGTCAAATCTCTTTGTATATTTATGACAATCATAATCAATCAAAAAAACAAAAGTAAAATAAAAACCTGAAATTTTTGAAGAAAATAAATATAAATATAAATACTATTTCTTGTTTTTGTATTTCTAATATTTAACAGATGATTTAAAAAAAAATATATATATATATATATATATATATAAATTTATTTAATTTATCAAGTTATCAACCTTGACTTTGAACATAGAATTTTTTTGTATTCGAAAAATTATTGAAACACAAAGTAAAAAATATAGAAAATATCTATACATATATAATTAGCTAAATTGTCTGACTAAAAATTCTCTTAGTCAAAAGTATTGTATTTTATGATATTGCTGTGGCAATAGCACAATCGATAAAAGTTGTCAAAATTTCACAACTTATATCGATTGTGCTATTCCCACAGCAATATCATAAAATACAAAACTTTTGACTAAGAGAAAATTTAGACACACAATTTAGCTAATTATATATGTATAGAAATTTTCTATATTTTTTACTTTGTGTTTCAATAATTTTTCGAATACAAAAAAATTCTATGTTCAAAGTCAAGGTTGATAACTTGATAAATTAAATAAGTTCTCTATATATATATATATATATATATATATTTTTTTTAAAAATCATCTGTTAAATATTAGAAATACAAAAACAAGAAATAGTATTTATATTTATATTTATTTTCTTCAAAAATTTCAGGTTTTTATTTTACTTTTGTTTTTTTGATTGATTATGATTGTCATAAATATACAAAGAGATTTGACAAATTATGACACAAAGTGACAAAAATGCTTACTTCCACTTACTTTGTCATTATATTATATAATATATAAGTAACATATAGCATATATATATATAAGTCTTAAGTTGACATATGTATTTTTAATCTTGTAATCTGCTGTGGAACTTGTACTTTTTGGCAGCTGCATTTGCGAATATATATATATATGTATATATACATATGTATATAAATTCTAATAAGAATTTAGACTTAGTCATAGCTTTAATTTAAAGAAATAAATATTTCTTTATAGAATGTGTTAATGAAATTGTTATAAAATTTAACGTATCATATTTTACTTATGGGGCAGCCTGCTGCATAGCCTTAACTTGTTTTCAAGGGCCGCTGCTCTTCAACAAAAAAAAAAACAAAAAAAAAAACTCATAATCTTTGTCTGTATGAGTTATGCAGCTTCTTCTTCATCTTACTGTTGTTTGTTGTTGTTGTTTCTTTTTATTATTACTGTATGGGTGGCACGCTAAACATGCGTATTATGAATTTTTGTAAGCACAACAACAACAACAACAGCAAGAGCAACAATAAACGGCAGCAGCAGCAGCAATGAAATAAAAGACAAAAGAAACGCTTGGGCTCTAACTCAAAGTTGTGGCTACTTTATGGGGCTAAGCGAGAAACCTTGACCAACTCAGTCAACAGACACACACACACACAAATACACAAAAACATACATACATACATGCACGCTTTAGTCCCCCTGTTAGTCCACACTCTTAGTTTGCTCTCTTTACTGCGCACTTCCCTCATCCCATATTCGCTTTGCTTGAAATCATTGCATTTCAAAAGACTCTCTTGAAATCATTGCAAACCATACCGACAACATGCGTA
>JBAMBR010005249.1:0-21646 GCA_037044475.1 Zaprionus obscuricornis | reverse complement strand
GTTACTTTTACTATTTATTTTAATTTCGCATAATTTTAATTTTTTATAATTTGTATATTCTTGCAGAGGGTGTATTAAATTGTACCAGGAGTTTCTAATGCTCAGTGAATAAAACACCTAAAAAAGCATTTATATATTCAGGATCGATTCCAAATCCACAGTTCCCTATATAAGTCCGGAATTATGTCCATTTAAGCCCAAATCGCTCGATTGTAAAATTATCGCAATAAAACTTGTCATACATATTCCCTAATGCCATAAGTTGTATGTATATTCAGAATCGGCCGGATTGTACCACTATATCATATAGTTATGTACAACTTTACTGTTTGTCAAGCTATCTTACTAAAACGTACAGGATTTCTGCTTAGCGACGACGCATACATTTCAACCTAAGTTGGTTAAAATCGCATTACTATATCATATAGCTGTCATATCAACGATCGGTCAAAAATATATGTACTTAAGAAAAAGTGTTAAGTGTCTGCAATGACACGATGAGTATAACTTAACTTTCTTATTTTATTTTATTTTTTTATTTTGTAGTAATTTCTTTATTATTTGATTCGCTTAGAATTATTTTTTATCCATTTGCAATTATTTAATAAATCATGAATTTTTCGTATTTTAAATTTTATATATTACATTGATTTATGTTATAAAAATTATCTTATTATTTTTATATATTTACTTCTCTTTTAATTTTATAAATTGCACTTAATTTTTTTTTAATATTGCTTCTTAAATTACATTCAAATTTTTTTGTATATACAATTTGAAGAAGCTTCAAAATATTGATATATTTTTTACCAGCATTTTTAATTTTAACAACTTTATTAGACAAAATTATAAATTATTAAGCATATCGAAAATTCTCCAGGGATATAATTAGTCGCTTTAAAACAATCACGATGAGCATATATAGTTGTGGACATATGTCCTTACATCCCCCGTCGCGACCGCAAAATGAGCAAATAAATCATAAATGTTTCATTCAACGTAATTGAGCGCGTAACGCACCCTTAAAAAAAAACTTGGCGTAACCCTCACGCAATACCCCGCATTACAGTCCTTAGGTCGTTATGGCTACAAAGACTTGTACAGCAGCGATGAGTGAATAAGAGAATGGGAGATGGGAGAGCGAGAAATAATGTAACACGATCTGATTTGTATACAAACAGACAGACATACATATACATACATATATATACAATATGTAAGATTGTGTAGAGCATCAAGGTAAGAAACATACATACATACATACATACATACATATATAATCCTATTGCTGGGAGAGAACTTTCGTTAAGCAGAGGGTTGCAAAATAGAGAAGCTCCTCCTATCTGTGTGTGCGTGTATGCGCTGGAAACAAAATGAAATGAAACAAAAACGAAAACGAAATGATATTGAAACGTAGAACTTAATAACTATAGTAGAACAATTTCAAATACGAAAAACACAAAAAACAAATAAACAAAAATAATCGAAATAATGTTAATTAATAGTTTAAACATCTTTGGCCAATTGTCGGACATTACGATAATTGACATGAATAAGGCGTAAACTGCCACCCAATCTTGCCAAAGGTTTTACGAAATTATTCACAGTTTCGGCAACTGGTTCCAATATATCGCGCATCGAGCACATAATATTATATAGAAATATCATCGGTGGCTGTAGAAAACCATTGAAAAGCACTGTCAATGCCGGCTTTAAGAAATAATCCGATGTTGTATGTAATATTCCTACAATTAAGGAATTAAATAAAGAATAAAGTATAAAACGATAAGATTGTAAAATGAATGCCACAACAAATGCAACTGCAACATGTAATAGTCCAAAGAATTCAGCCCAAAAGTGTGTAGCATACGTTGTTGCACGATCCGCTAGAACTATAGAATTAATTTTTGGATGTGTATCCGTAGTGCTCAAATAATCAGCACATCCATGCTCAAAGGGATATATGCCAATGCATGTATGTCTGGCTGCTGCCTTCTTATTCCATTTTGGCGATGGCAGGTCGTCGATGATGTTATGCGCATGTTGTGGCTGACATTTGCACATGTTATCCAATTTAGCCGTTACGCCCACATGATGCACTTCCACTTCAATTAATTGTGAATGCGAATGTAATGAATTGATATCCACAATTTCAGACATATCAACTGACATTTACATATGTACAATAAATAATAATATTTATTTATTACAGAATTTTAATTGACATCATAAGCTTAACTTATGACTGTATAAAAAGATTTTTAAAATTCTTTAAAAATATATATATATTCATATATATAAATATATATATTCAAAGCATAAATTGTAAGTAATCTTAGCAAACATATGAAATTTATTTAACGTTCACAATTTTCGTTTTGAAATCAAATTCAAAATAATAAACAAAATTAAGCTGGTTTGTGTCCCGGCTAATCGATTATACAAATTATTTATCGCCACTTGTTATTGTGTTGTATGCAATATCGATCATTTATATTTCATATCGGTCTACAAAAGCTTTTATATAATAATTAACATTTAATTGTTATTAAACGGTAAATCTATAATACTATATACTCGATTAATAATAAAAAAAAAACTATTTATTTAATAATGACTTGAAAAAAAATCGATAGCTTTGCTTTCATGTTATCGCACTTCACAAGCTTTTTGGCAAAAGGTCACAAGTAAGCGGGAAAGAGAAAGAGAGAGAAACATTTATTGCCGGCATTTTGGTTTCTGCTGCTGAATTCTAACTGTAAATACAATTTAGTGGCCATACTTATTCACACATAAAACATCAAACACATCGAAATTTAGTTCAGTTAAATTATATATAAAGAAAATTGCATAAATGTTTTCATCAGCGTGGAATAAGTATTGCAAATCAGCATTGAAACCTCTTTGACTCCCCTTTATTTTCGAGGTTCGTCAAAATTAGCAAAGAGCCGCAAAATTGCAGTTACTCTATTCTGCAACTGCAACTGTTGGTGCTGGATTTGTGCAGGGTTTGCGTGGTGTTCATACTTGTCGCGTCAATTGTAATCTATCGAAAAAAACGTCGTGTATATATCTAGTATACCTGTTTATATATTTATTTCTATGTGTGCTATTTGTGTTTATATATGTATTTTGTGTATTTTGTCTTATCTTTTTTTTTGCATGATTTTTTCGCCATTTGCATTTAACTGTTAATCGTAGTAATTTCTCTTTCTACTTTCATTTCTCTTTCTCCTCTTTTCTTTTTTGCTAACTGTAGTTCAAAAATTACGAACTGTTGGATTTAGAGGGATGCATAGCACACAGGAAGATATTAAGCTTAACAGCTTTGAGGTGAAGATTTTGCCAGCCTTGCAAGATAATTATATGTATTTAATTATCGATAATAAGACACGCGAGGCAGCTGTTGTTGATCCAGTGGATCCCGATCTGGTCATTAAAATGGTACAACAGGATAATCTAAAATTTAGTAAAGTGTTAACCACACATCATCATTGGGATCATGCGGGTGGCAATGAGAAACTTGTGAAACTCTGGACCGCTGGCAAATTAGACGTTTATGGGGGCGATGATCGCATTGGTGCTATGAATCATAAGGTGCAAGAGGATGAGACTATTTGCATTGGCAGTCTCAATGTACGCTGCATGTTGACACCATGCCATACAAGTGGACATGTCTGTTATCATGTAACGTCAACAGATGGCAATGATTCGGGACCAGGTGCTGTTTTTACCGGCGATACACTATTTCAGGGCGGTTGTGGACGTTTCTTTGAGGGCACACCTGAGGAAATGTATAATGCACTTTGTACAAAATTGGCCGCATTACCGGATGATACGAAAGTCTTTTGCGGACATGAGTATACATTGCAGAATATGAGTTTTGCACGTCATGTCGAGCCGGATAGTAAGATAATTCAGGATCATATTGAATGGGCTAAATTGCGTCGTGCATCACAGGATCCAACGGTTCCATCAACTATAGCCCAAGAGAAATCTTGGAATCCCTTTATGCGTGTACATATACCCGAAGTGCAAAAGCATTGTGGCGGTGAAACTAATCCAATTGTCACTATGGAAGCATTACGCAAGGAAAAAGATAATTTTAAGGCATAATTTGAATTCAAATAAATATACTGATACTTCGCAGTGATTTTTAGCATATTATTTTCATTCTCATTTATTTTATTTGCAACTCGCCATCCCGCCTGAAATATTAGAAATATCGATAATAAGAGGAAAATAATATAATATTGACCTTTGCTACTGTAAAATATCATTTTGCAACACTGCAAAATACCATATGATCGAAATCAAACGCCCTTATGTCAGAAAATACCAATTTCGATAAACAGGTGTTTGTCAATTGTTATCGAATTATTACTGACAGTCGCTGCACTTGCACCACAACAAAAACAAGTCGGCAAAATTATTTCGTTTATTTTGTCTTCAACGAACTTGGGTAAATTTTATTTATTAATGGATCAGCTTAAAGGCCTATTAAAGTCCTACGAGGCATGGGTAGCTAAAAATCCCGACATAGTGGGCGATTTTGAGACAACAGCAAAATGGGTATCATATTTTGTAGCAGGTAAAAAATGATTATTAATTTATAAGAAAATTATTAATGTAATGATGCATGTATGTTTAAAGGTCGCATATCAAACTCAAATGTATTATCCGAATTGGTCTACACATTATCCAATATGCTGGTATTTTATAATGATCGGATCATTGACGCAGCACGCGGTGCAAAAGAAACATCTTTGATCAGACTACAATCGGGACTTTGCTATCGTCTAAAGGTCACGTTGACGACACTCGAATATTGTGAGGTATTTATCGAGATATCAGCACGTCGCTTATTTGGTCAACGTGGTAAATGGCTACTGATAGCATTAATACAAATCGTTAAAGCCGCCGGCCGATTGTTTCTTCTTAAACATTCGACCTTGGACATTATCAGCTCACCACCGATTCCATCGTTAAATCGTCGTAAACTGAGTAAACAAAAGCAAGCAGAAGGAACAACCGTAGCTGCTGCTGCTGCTGCTACTACTACTAATAATAGTAATAATACTATTGTGCCACAATCTGAACATTCAATCACATTCCAGTTGAAACGTTCTGGTCGCCTCATACGCAAAGTCGAAGGTGCACCTCCAATCCAATATCGTGACTTTAAATTGCATGTGGAAAATGCAGATGCAGCCAAAACACAAATACCACGTGAATTACTTCATGCCGAATACCTGTATATAGCCAAGCCACTTGTCCATTTGGCTGCCATGGGTCTATTCGGGCAACGCAGCTGGAAACAATATGCGATTGCACTATCGATTGATCTTTATAGCGTTCACATCTATCGCCAGCATCGTCATCTTATGTCTAAACAACAGAAATTGGAATTAAGTCGACGTTGTGTGAATCTATTATACTTCCTGGTGCGTTCGCCCTTCTACGATAATTACAGTAAAACACGCATCGAACGAATTTTAAATTTTGTCGCACAAAATGTGCCAATTGCCAAATTGATTGCTGGTCCATTTAAGGATTATCTACCGCAATGGCAAAACACTTACTTTTATCTCTGGTCTACCTAGACATGCCCCCCACATCTCTCTCTCTCTTTTATCATTTTCTAAGTATTCCGTTTTAGATTAAGCTTAAAGTTAGAATACATATTGGTCGCAGGAATGAAGGATAAATAAAATTAAGAGCTCCACAGATCATCATTCCGCATAGAATTTTAAAATCGAGTATCGCGAGTAGTTGCCCAACCCCAAATCAATTGTAAATTTAATTTAGATTTGTTTTTTTTGAGTTTTTGTTGTATGGCTTTTAAATTATATTTGGAACAATATTTGTACACATACATTAAAACGATATTTGTTTTTTTTTTTTTTTCTTTTTTAAACTTACACGCTAAACTTTCATACTCTCTCTTTCTCTCTGTCTGTTTTTTCGCTTCCTCTATCTGTCTGTATTCTATAACTCTATATAATTAACATTTACGCAAAAATTGGCTAAAACACAATGAAAAGAAGTAGAAATCTGTCTCAGAACTTCAGACTAAAGCCTGGACCCATTGCCAGCTGTCGTTGTGTTAATCCAGCATTAAGTACAAATCCTGTATTGGCTGATGCCGCTGCTGCTGCTGCCGCCGCTGCTGCTGTAGCACCACTTTTCTTGTTGCCAGTTATAATGCCCGAAGCAAGCTTAGCACCACCGCCACCACCAGCTACAGCTGTTGCCATTGGCTCATCACGTCCCAATTGTTTAAATTGTGAACCGCCCGATGGTGGCTTGGGTGACGATGCTTGTGCCTTGCGTGCGCCTAGCTCACTTTTGGCAGGCCATGTGGGAAACATGGATGGATCGATGGGTAGTGGTAGCTCCTTGAAATATGCATGCTTAAGTGCTGCATCAGCAGTCAGTCTTTGTTTTGGATCATAGGTAAGCAGACCCTGCAGCAGTCCAAGACCCGCCTCAGATGTTTTATCATGGAAATGTTTGCGTAACTGCGAAACCGGATAATCGGTAAATTGTGAATTTTGGCTCAACATATTCTTAACAGCCGGCAGTTCCAAATATCCTGGCCAGATCTTCTCATTGGGTGTGCCCAATTCCTATAAAGATAAATATATATATATATATAAAATAATAATGATAATGATATATAAATAATGTAATACTACCTTAAAGATCCGATTGAGTTCATCGATTTCGGATTTGCCTGGAAATAATGGTGCCATTTGTAGAAACTCGGCAAATATGCAACCCACAGACCAGACATCAATTGGCGTTGAGTATTCCGGGGAGCAAAGTAACAATTCTGGTGCACGATACCATAACGTGACCACCAATGAGGTATATTTCTTCAACGGTGAACCATATTCACGTGCCAAACCAAAATCACCAACTTTCAGGATACCCTTATGTGAAAGCAATAAGTTTGATGTTTTCAAATCACGATGCAATATCCAATTGTCATGTAAATGCGCAACGGCAAGCAGTAATTGTTGTGCCAAACATTTAACTTCACCCGGAAAGAAGCTTTGTTTACGTTGTTTCATTGTTTCCATTAATGATTTTAGATCATGCTCAACATAATCCATAACAATAAATATTTTATCCATATTGGAACCAACAACTATTTCACGTACGGTTACAATATTTGGATGTTGTCCCTTTAACAATGTGTTAATTTCACGTAACGATGTTATCGGGAATCCTTCTTTCTCTTTTTCCATTTTTAAACGTTTGAGTGCAACAATTTCATTGGTTCGCTTATCTTTAGCACGATAGACGACGCCATAGGTGCCTTCCTCAATGCGATTAAGACATTGGAATTCTTCAACGGAACGACAACCCTGCACGCCAGGATAATAATTGGGCAACGGTATACCTTTGTCATCACATGGCACCAATTCCTCTACAGATGTTTTTGATAATTTCTCACTAGCATTTGATTCATCCTCAAGTTGATGTTGTTGTTGCTGCTGTTGTGCCATGCCACGCTCCTCGCTACGTGTGCTACTGCTGCGTGATCGTTGCGCACGACTGCGTCGCTCTCTTTCCATGCTGCTGCTGACTGGTGAATGTGAACGGGAACGACTATGACTACGACTGCTTCTACTTCTACTCCTACTGCGACTCTGGCTACGACTGCGACTACTTCGGCGACTACTTTGATTGCTATTGCTGCTACCGGACCTACGTTCAGATCTTTGTGAGCTAACGGAACGTTGCTTTGGCGATTTATAAAGTGCACCAACGCTAAGTGGACTATCTGGTAATGGTAACTCCTCGTCATCATCATCGTCATGGCCATCAACATTTTCTCGTTTCTTTTTCAATTTCATTTTGTTGTCTTGTTGGTGTTCTTTCCGTTTACTTTTCTCCTTTTTTTGTTTTCGCTTTACACTAACATCGCTATCCTCGGAACCACTGTCACTTTCCTCATCCTCACTGCCATTATCATCACTCTCCTCATCATCATCGTCATCGTCATCGTCCTCATCATCATCGTCGTCGTCGTCTTCTGAATCACTTTCATCACTATCTTCGCTTTCATTATGAAATCTTTCAGCTGAATTTTGCTTTGTTGTTGTTTGGTCCGCCTCTTCCTCGACTTCCTCCATTGCAGTCGGCATTGACGCTTGTTTGCTACGTTTCCTGCTGCTTTCATAATGATGATGCCCATGTCCATGATGTACATCCTTTTCCTGCTTTCGCTTGACTATATTAAGGCCAGCGGCAACATTGGCTGCTACCACTGTTGGACTAAGTGCATTGCTATGTTCATTACGTTCACGCAGCAGTTGTTCCCGACGTGCTTCCAGTTCTTCGCGTGCAATACGTTTAAGCTGACGATTCTCACGTTCGGCTGCTAAAATTTTCTCACGTCTCGCCAATAGTTCAGGATCATTGGATGTTCGACGTTGTGCTGCTGCTTCAGATGCAGCTGCTGCTGCAGCAGCTTCCGCTTCAGCAGCACGCCGGTGATGTTTGCTGCTGCGCTGATGTTTTGATGACATTATAGCAACCGATTCGGGACTATCCAAGACTTCAATAACCTGACCATGACGCAACTTATGATTATGACTACTGCGTCTTGATTCGCGTTCCTTGCGACGACTATGTGACTTTTGTTGTTGCTGCTGCTGCTGTATGAGCTGCTGTTGTTGCTGCTCATAGTTTTCTTCCGTCTCATAGTCCTTAACATATTTATGTCTTTTGCTGAGTAGACGCGAGCGTAAATCCTGCTCCAAGCTTTCAGCATCCTTGGCCTGTTCATAGCCATGTTTGCTGGCACGACGTGACGATGGCTGCTCCATATCAACATAATCGATATGACGACTGCTGCCGTGATAGTAATCAGCACGTGCACCGGCGGCAGCGCTACGTGATAAGCTCATCAATTGTTGTGGATGATGTTGATGCTGATGATGATGATGATGCACATAGCTCTGTAATGATGGCAGTGGCAATGGCAGCTGTGACGACTGTTGTTGATGTTGTTGTTGTTGATAATGATATGCGGCAGCAGCATGACTTAAATGATGTTTGCTTCGATGCTGTTGCTGTTGTTGCTGCTGATGATGATGATAACGTTGATCGATCATCTCGACATCACGTGCTCCTCGATAATCATAACGATGATCACGTTCACGCTCACGTTCCCGTTGTTGTTCCCTATCACGTTCCCTTTCACGCTCGATACCCTCTAAACTATTATTACGCTCCTTGTGCCTTCGATCCCGGGAATGTTTCTTTTTCTCACGTCTTGAATTTGACGCTGAATCTCGATCGACTCCTCGTCCCTGACTACTGGCAGCTTGTGGCGGTTGTATATATAATGCATCCGCATCATGGTCATCATCATCACCACTAAAACAATAATAAATAAACACACACAAAAATATAAAAATTACTTTTACAGCAGACGGGATACCAAAAAAAATTTTTACGATAAATTCTGTTGAAGATCGTATCCTCCAAAAATTCCACGAGGCGCGCTCTGGTAGCTCTACTTGTTCTTGGTCTATTTGTTGCTGATGTTGTTGTGCTTGTTGTATTGCAGTACATTTTTTTTAAGTCGTTGATTACATTTTACTTGGCCCATCGGCTGCCATTCAAATCTCTCAAAGGAGTCGATCGAGATTCAGCGTCAAATTCAAGACGTGAGAAAAAGAAACATTCCCGGGATCGAAGGCACAAGGAGCGTAATAATAGTTTAGAGGGTATCGAGCGTGAAAGGGAACGTGATAGGGAACAACAACGGGAACGTGAGCGTGAACGTGATCATCGTTATGATTATCGAGGAGCACGTGATGTCGAGATGATCGATCAACGTTATCATCATCATCAGCAGCAACAACAGCAACAGCATCGAAGCAAACATCATTTAAGTCATGCTGCTGCCGCATATCATTATCAACAACAACAACATCAACAACAGTCGTCACAACTGCCATTGCCACTGCCATCATTACAGAGCTATGTGCATCATCATCATCATCAGCATCAACATCATCCACAACAATTGATGAGCTTATCACGTAGCGCTGCCGCCGGTGCACGTGCTGATTACTATCACGGCAGCAGTCGTCATATCGATTATGTTGATATGGAGCAGCCATCGTCACGTCGTGCCAGCAAACATGGCTATGAACAGGCCAAGGATGCTGAAAGCTTGGAGCAGGATTTACGCTCGCGTCTACTCAGCAAAAGACATAAATATGTTAAGGACTATGAGACGGAAGAAAACTATGAGCAGCAACAACAGCAGCTCATACAGCAGCAGCAGCAACAACAAAAGTCACATAGTCGTCGCAAGGAACGCGAATCAAGACGCAGTAGTCATAATCATAAGTTGCGTCATGGTCAGGTTATTGAAGTCTTGGATAGTCCCGAATCGGTTGCTATAATGTCATCAAAACATCAGCGCAGCAGCAAACATCACCGGCGTGCTGCTGAAGCGGAAGCTGCTGCAGCAGCAGCTGCATCTGAAGCAGCAGCACAACGTCGAACATCCAATGATCCTGAACTATTGGCGAGACGTGAGAAAATTTTAGCAGCCGAACGTGAGAATCGTCAGCTTAAACGTATTGCACGCGAAGAACTGGAAGCACGTCGGGAACAACTGCTGCGTGAACGTAATGAACATAGCAATGCACTTAGTCCAACAGTGGTAGCAGCCAATGTTGCCGCTGGCCTTAATATAGTCAAGCGAAAGCAGGAAAAGGATGTACATCATGGACATGGGCATCATCATTATGAAAGCAGCAGGAAACGTAGCAAACAAGCGTCAATGCCGACTGCAATGGAGGAAGTCGAGGAAGAGGCGGACCAAACAACAACAAAGCAAAATTCAGCTGAAAGATTTCATAATGAAAGCGAAGATAGTGATGAAAGTGATTCAGAAGACGACGACGACGATGATGATGAGGACGATGACGATGATGATGAGGAGAGTGATGATAATGGCAGTGAGGATGAGGAAAGTGACAGTGGTTCCGAGGATAGCGATGTTAGTGTAAAGCGAAAACAAAAAAAGGAGAAAAGTAAACGGAAAGAACACCAACAAGACAACAAAATGAAATTGAAAAAGAAACGAGAAAATGTTGATGGCCATGACGATGATGATGACGAGGAGTTACCATTACCAGATAGTCCACTTAGCGTTGGTGCACTTTATAAATCGCCAAAGCAACGTTCCGTTAGCTCACAAAGATCTGAACGTAGGTCCGGTAGCAGCAATAGCAATCAAAGTAGTCGCCGAAGTAGTCGCAGTCGTAGCCAGAGTCGCAGTAGGAGTAGAAGTAGAAGCAGTCGTAGTCATAGTCGTTCCCGTTCACATTCACCAGTCAGCAGCAGCATGGAAAGAGAGCGACGCAGTCGTGCGCAACGATCACGCAGCAGTAGCACACGTAGCGAGGAGCGTGGCATGGCACAACAGCAGCAACAACAACATCAACTTGAGGATGAATCAAATGCTAGTGAGAAATTATCAAAAACATCTGTAGAGGAATTGGTGCCATGTGATGACAAAGGTATACCGTTGCCCAATTATTATCCTGGCGTGCAGGGTTGTCGTTCCGTTGAAGAATTCCAATGTCTTAATCGCATTGAGGAAGGCACCTATGGCGTCGTCTATCGTGCTAAAGATAAGCGAACCAATGAAATTGTTGCACTCAAACGTTTAAAAATGGAAAAAGAGAAAGAAGGATTCCCGATAACATCGTTACGTGAAATTAACACATTGTTAAAGGGACAACATCCAAATATTGTAACCGTACGTGAAATAGTTGTTGGTTCCAATATGGATAAAATATTTATTGTTATGGATTATGTTGAGCATGATCTAAAATCATTAATGGAAACAATGAAACAACGTAAACAAAGCTTCTTTCCGGGTGAAGTTAAATGTTTGGCACAACAATTACTGCTTGCCGTTGCGCATTTACATGACAATTGGATATTGCATCGTGATTTGAAAACATCAAACTTATTGCTTTCACATAAGGGTATCCTGAAAGTTGGTGATTTTGGTTTGGCACGTGAATATGGTTCACCGTTGAAGAAATATACCTCATTGGTGGTCACGTTATGGTATCGTGCACCAGAATTGTTACTTTGCTCCCCGGAATACTCAACGCCAATTGATGTCTGGTCTGTGGGTTGCATATTTGCCGAGTTTCTACAAATGGCACCATTATTTCCAGGCAAATCCGAAATCGATGAACTCAATCGGATCTTTAAGGTAGTATTACATTATTTATATATCATTATCATTATATTATTATATATATATATATATTTATCTTTATAGGAATTGGGCACACCCAATGAGAAGATCTGGCCAGGATATTTGGAACTGCCGGCTGTTAAGAATATGTTGAGCCAAAATTCACAATTTACCGATTATCCGGTTTCGCAGTTACGCAAACATTTCCATGATAAAACATCTGAGGCGGGTCTTGGACTGCTGCAGGGTCTGCTTACCTATGATCCAAAACAAAGACTGACTGCTGATGCAGCACTTAAGCATGCATATTTCAAGGAGCTACCACTACCCATCGATCCATCCATGTTTCCCACATGGCCTGCCAAAAGTGAGCTAGGCGCACGCAAGGCACAAGCATCGTCACCCAAGCCACCATCGGGCGGTTCACAATTTAAACAATTGGGACGTGATGAGCCAATGGCAACAGCTGTAGCTGGTGGTGGCGGTGGTGCTAAGCTTGCTTCGGGCATTATAACTGGCAACAAGAAAAGTGGTGCTACAGCAGCAGCGGCGGCAGCAGCAGCAGCGGCATCAGCCAATACAGGATTTGTACTTAATGCTGGATTAACACAACGACAGCTGGCAATGGGTCCAGGCTTTAGTCTGAAGTTCTGAGACAGATTTCTACTTCTTTTCATTGTGTTTTAGCCAATTTTTGCGTAAATGTTAATTATATAGAGTTATAGAATACAGACAGATAGAGGAAGCGAAAAAACAGACAGAGAGAAAGAGAGAGTATGAAAGTTTAGCGTGTAAGTTTAAAAAAGAAAAAAAAAAAAAAACAAATATCGTTTTAATGTATGTGTACAAATATTGTTCCAAATATAATTTAAAAGCCATACAACAAAAACTCAAAAAAAACAAATCTAAATTAAATTTACAATTGATTTGGGGTTGGGCAACTACTCGCGATACTCGATTTTAAAATTCTATGCGGAATGATGATCTGTGGAGCTCTTAATTTTATTTATCCTTCATTCCTGCGACCAATATGTATTCTAACTTTAAGCTTAATCTAAAACGGAATACTTAGAAAATGATAAAAGAGAGAGAGAGATGTGGGGGGCATGTCTAGGTAGACCAGAGATAAAAGTAAGTGTTTTGCCATTGCGGTAGATAATCCTTAAATGGACCAGCAATCAATTTGGCAATTGGCACATTTTGTGCGACAAAATTTAAAATTCGTTCGATGCGTGTTTTACTGTAATTATCGTAGAAGGGCGAACGCACCAGGAAGTATAATAGATTCACACAACGTCGACTTAATTCCAATTTCTGTTGTTTAGACATAAGATGACGATGCTGGCGATAGATGTGAACGCTATAAAGATCAATCGATAGTGCAATCGCATATTGTTTCCAGCTGCGTTGCCCGAATAGACCCATGGCAGCCAAATGGACAAGTGGCTTGGCTATATACAGGTATTCGGCATGAAGTAATTCACGTGGTATTTGTGTTTTGGCTGCATCTGCATTTTCCACATGCAATTTAAAGTCACGATATTGGATTGGAGGTGCACCTTCGACTTTGCGTATGAGGCGACCAGAACGTTTCAACTGGAATGTGATTGAATGTTCAGATTGTGGCACAATAGTATTATTACTATTATTAGTAGTAGTAGCAGCAGCAGCAGCAGCTACGGTTGTTCCTTCTGCTTGCTTTTGTTTACTCAGTTTACGACGATTTAACGATGGAATCGGTGGTGAGCTGATAATGTCCAAGGTCGAATGTTTAAGAAGAAACAATCGGCCGGCGGCTTTAACGATTTGTATTAATGCTATCAGTAGCCATTTACCACGTTGACCAAATAAGCGACGTGCTGATATCTCGATAAATACCTCACAATATTCGAGTGTCGTCAACGTGACCTTTAGACGATAGCAAAGTCCCGATTGTAGTCTGATCAAAGATGTTTCTTTTGCACCGCGTGCTGCGTCAATGATGCGATCATTATAAAATACCAGCATATTGGATAATGTGTAGACCAATTCGGATAATACATTTGAGTTTGATATGCGACCTTTAAACATACATGCATCATTACATTAATAATTTTCTTATAAATTAATAATCATTTTTTACCTGCTACAAAATATGATACCCATTTTGCTGTTGTCTCAAAATCGCCCACTATGTCGGGATTTTTAGCTACCCATGCCTCGTAGGACTTTAATAGGCCTTTAAGCTGCTCCATTAATAAATAAAATTTACCCAAGTTCGTTGAAGACAAAATAAACGAAATAATTTTGCCGACTTGTTTTTGTTGTGGTGCAAGTGCAGCGACTGTCAGTAATAATTCGATAACAATTGACAAACACCTGTTTATCGAAATTGGTATTTTCTGACATAAGGGCGTTTGATTTCGATCATATGGTATTTTGCAGTGTTGCAAAATGATATTTTACAGTAGCAAAGGTCAATATTATATTATTTTCCTCTTATTATCGATATTTCTAATATTTCAGGCGGGATGGCGAGTTGCAAATAAAATAAATGAGAATGAAAATAATATGCTAAAAATCACTGCGAAGTATCAGTATATTTATTTGAATTCAAATTATGCCTTAAAATTATCTTTTTCCTTGCGTAATGCTTCCATAGTGACAATTGGATTAGTTTCACCGCCACAATGCTTTTGCACTTCGGGTATATGTACACGCATAAAGGGATTCCAAGATTTCTCTTGGGCTATAGTTGATGGAACCGTTGGATCCTGTGATGCACGACGCAATTTAGCCCATTCAATATGATCCTGAATTATCTTACTATCCGGCTCGACATGACGTGCAAAACTCATATTCTGCAATGTATACTCATGTCCGCAAAAGACTTTCGTATCATCCGGTAATGCGGCCAATTTTGTACAAAGTGCATTATACATTTCCTCAGGTGTGCCCTCAAAGAAACGTCCACAACCGCCCTGAAATAGTGTATCGCCGGTAAAAACAGCACCTGGTCCCGAATCATTGCCATCTGTTGACGTTACATGATAACAGACATGTCCACTTGTATGGCATGGTGTCAACATGCAGCGTACATTGAGACTGCCAATGCAAATAGTCTCATCCTCTTGCACCTTATGATTCATAGCACCAATGCGATCATCGCCCCCATAAACGTCTAATTTGCCAGCGGTCCAGAGTTTCACAAGTTTCTCATTGCCACCCGCATGATCCCAATGATGATGTGTGGTTAACACTTTACTAAATTTTAGATTATCCTGTTGTACCATTTTAATGACCAGATCGGGATCCACTGGATCAACAACAGCTGCCTCGCGTGTCTTATTATCGATAATTAAATACATATAATTATCTTGCAAGGCTGGCAAAATCTTCACCTCAAAGCTGTTAAGCTTAATATCTTCCTGTGTGCTATGCATCCCTCTAAATCCAACAGTTCGTAATTTTTGAACTACAGTTAGCAAAAAAGAAAAGAGGAGAAAGAGAAATGAAAGTAGAAAGAGAAATTACTACGATTAACAGTTAAATGCAAATGGCGAAAAAATCATGCAAAAAAAAAGATAAGACAAAATACACAAAATACATATATAAACACAAATAGCACACATAGAAATAAATATATAAACAGGTATACTAGATATATACACGACGTTTTTTTCGATAGATTACAATTGACGCGACAAGTATGAACACCACGAAACCGCTGCACAAATCCAGCACCAACAGTTGCAGTTGCAGATAGAATAACTGCAATTTTGCGGCTCTTTGCTAATTTTGACGAACCTCGAAAATAAAGGGGAGTCAAAGAGGTTTCAATGCTATTTGCAATACTTTTCCACGCTGATGAAAACATTTATGCAATTTTCTTTATATATAATTTAACTGAACTAAATTTCGATGTGTTTGATGTTTTATGTGTGAATAAGTATGGCCACTAAATTGTATTTACAGTTAGAATTCAGCAGCAGAAACCAAAATGCCGGAATAAATGTTTCTCTCTCTTTCTCTTTCCCGCTTACTTGTGACCTTTTGCCAAAAAGCTTGTGAAGTGCGATAACATGAAAGCAAAGCTATCGATTTTTTTTCAAGTCATTATTAAATAAATAGTTTTTTTTTTATTATTAATCGAGTATATAGTATTATAGATTTACCGTTTAATAACAATTAAATGTTAATTATTATATAAAAGCTTTTGTAGACCGATATGAAATATAAATGATCGATATTGCATACAACACAATAACAAGTGGCGATAAATAATTTGTATAATCGATTAGCCGGGACACAAACCAGCTTAATTTTGTTTATTATTTTGAATTTGATTTCAAAACGAAAATTGTGAACGTTAAATAAATTTCATATGTTTGCTAAGATTACTTACAATTTATGCTTTGAATATATATATTTATATATATGAATATATATATATTTTTAAAGAATTTTAAAAATCTTTTTGTACAGTCATAAGTTAAGCTTATGATGTCAATTAAAATTCTGTAATAAATAAATATTATTATTTATTGTACATATGTAAATGTCAGTTGATATGTCTGAAATTGTGGATATCAATTCATTACATTCGCATTCACAATTAATTGAAGTGGAAGTGCATCATGTGGGCGTAACGGCTAAATTGCAGTCGCCATTAAAAAAATTATTGCCGCAATTTAGCAGTTCAACGGATACGGAAGAATATGAGAAATCTAAATCAAATTATAATATGTTGCAAAATGATGATCGATGTGATACAACAGAAACAACAACAACGACAACAATGTCAAGTCCATCGCATGTGCTCTACGAGATGCATGCGGAGCCCGAGAAGCATTTAATAAAACCAAAACGTATTGAATTCCAACGTTATTCGCGTAGTAAACGTACAAGATTTGTTGCACCGTCCAAAAAACAAATAAGCAACACAAGACAACAACAACAACAGCAACATCAACATCAACAAGAAGAGCCACTGCAGCAACAGCTTCAACAAGAACAGACAAAATTAAAGGCTACTAAACGTCATCAGCATAAAGAAGTTGGTTTTTATGTAGAACCGGAACGCCCCGGTTTCTTTGCGCGCATCGTTGCATCCTTAGATAACATGTGCAAATGTCAGCCACAACATGCGCATAACATCATCGACGACCTGCCATCGCCAAAATGGAATAAGAAGGCAGCAGCCAGACATACATGCATTGGCATATATCCCTTTGAGCATGGATGTGCTGATTATTTGAGCACTACGGATACACATCCAAAAATTAATTCTATAGTTCTAGCGGATCGTGCAACAACGTATGCTACACACTTTTGGGCTGAATTCTTTGGACTATTACATGTTGCAGTTGCATTTGTTGTGGCATTCATTTTACAATCTTATCGTTTTATACTTTATTCTTTATTTAATTCCTTAATTGTAGGAATATTACATACAACATCGGATTATTTCTTAAAGCCGGCATTGACAGTGCTTTTCAATGGTTTTCTACAGCCACCGATGATATTTCTATATAATATTATGTGCTCGATGCGCGATATATTGGAACCAGTTGCCGAAACTGTGAATAATTTCGTAAAACCTTTGGCAAGATTGGGTGGCAGTTTACGCCTTATTAATGTCAATTATCGTAATGTCCGACAATTGGCCAAAGATGTTTAAACTATTAATTAACATTATTTCGATTATTTTTGTTTATTTGTTTTTTGTGTTTTTCGTATTTGAAATTGTTCTACTATAGTTATTAAGTTCTACGTTTCAATATCATTTCGTTTTCGTTTTTGTTTCATTTCATTTTGTTTCCAGCGCATACACGCACACACAGATAGGAGGAGCTTCTCTATTTTGCAACCCTCTGCTTAACGAAAGTTCTCTCCCAGCAATAGGATTATATATGTATGTATGTATGTATGTATGTATGTTTCTTACCTTGATGCTCTACACAATCTTACATATTGTATATATATATATGTATGTATGTCTGTCTGTTTGTATACAAATCAGATCGTGTTACATTATTTCTCGCTCTCCCATCTCCCATTCTCTTATTCACTCATCGCTGCTGTACAAGTCTTTGTAGCCATAACGACCTAAGGACTGTAATGCGGGGTATTGCGTGAGGGTTACGCCAAGTTTTTTTTTAAGGGTGCGTTACGCGCTCAATTACGTTGAATGAAACATTTATGATTTATTTGCTCATTTTGCGGTCGCGACGGGGGATGTAAGGACATATGTCCACAACTATATATGCTCATCGTGATTGTTTTAAAGCGACTAATTATATCCCTGGAGAATTTTCGATATGCTTAATAATTTATAATTTTGTCTAATAAAGTTGTTAAAATTAAAAATGCTGGTAAAAAATATATCAATATTTTGAAGCTTCTTCAAATTGTATATACAAAAAAATTTGAATGTAATTTAAGAAGCAATATTAAAAAAAAATTAAGTGCAATTTATAAAATTAAAAGCGAAGTAAATATGTAAAAATAATAAGATAATTTTTATAACATAAATCAATGTAATATATAAAATTTAAAATACGAAAAATTCATGATTTATTAAATAATTGCAAATGGATAAAAAATAATTCTAAGCGAATCAAATAATAAAGAAATTACTACAAAATAAAAAAATAAAATAAAATAAGAAAGTTAAGTTATACTCATCGTGTCATTGCAGACACTTAACACTTTTTCTTAAGTACATATATTTTTGACCGATCGTTGATATGACAGCTATATGATATAGTAATGCGATTTTAACCAACTTAGGTTGAAATGTATGCGTCGTCGCTAAGCAGAAATCCTGTACGTTTTAGTAAGATAGCTTGACAAACAGTAAAGTTGTACATAACTATATGATATAGTGGTACAATCCGGCCGATTCTGAATATACATACAACTTATGGCATTAGGGAATATGTATGACAAGTTTTATTGCGATAATTTTACAATCGAGCGATTTGGGCTTAAATGGACATAATTCCGGACTTATATAGGGAACTGTGGATTTGGAATCGATCCTGAATATATAAATGCTTTTTTAGGTGTTTTATTCACTGAGCATTAGAAACTCCTGGTACAATTTAATACACCCTCTGCAAGAATATACAAATTATAAAAAATTAAAATTATGCGAAATTAAAATAAATAGTAAAAGTAACGATGAAAAATATTATATAAAAAATATTAAATATTATATTATTTAAAAATGTCTGCAATGCATCTGGTTTTTATTTTATATCTATTTCTCTACAACTCTTGGAAATGTTTCTTATCTGTTATAAATATTTTATTTTGATTAGATTTGGAATTGATGCTAAATATGTTATATTGAGTGTGCTTCCGAAACTCCTGGTAAAATAAATAGTAAAAGTAACGTTGAAAAAATACAATAATATGAAAAAATAAAATAAATATTTTTTTTTAATAATGTCTGCAAAGCATCCGGTTTTTATTTTCTATCTATTTCTCAACAGCTCCTGGAAATGTTCCTTATCAATATTTTATATCAATAGACTTGGAATCGATGCTAAATATATATGTTTTATTGAGTGTGCCTCCGAAGCATTAGAAACTCCTGGTACAATTTAATACACCCTCTGCAAGAATATACAAATTATAAAAAATTAAAATTATGCGAAATTAAAAAAAATAGTAAAAGTAACGATGAAAAAATACAATAATATGAAAAAATAAAATAAATATATTATTTAAAAATGTCTGCAAAGCATCCGGTTTTTATTTTCTATCTATTTCTCAACAGCTCCTGGAAATGTTTCTTATCTGTTATCAATATTTTACTTGGCAAAATGTTACATTTTACCGAGAATTTCTTAAATTCAAATCAATTTGAATGATCTAGAAATGATTTGTATCTTGCGGATTAGCTGTACAACTTATTGTTTGTATACAATTTTATTTCTCAATGAAATTCTTAGCAAAATGAGAAATGTAACCCTATCTTAACTGTTCTACACACAACTATTATCATTCATGTTAAATTTATTGAAGAACTAAAGTGTAAAAATACTATAAAAAGAAAATAAACGGAAGTTTTTTTCTTTTTTTTTTTATTATTTATTTATTTATTTTTTTTTTTCAATGTATACAAATAGTTGATAGTTGTAAATGTAGAAGATGTTTTATTTGTTATTTAAGTAAATTGAGATACGAGCGAAACGAGTAAATGACAGACGAAGCTTTCATTAATAGGAATTAATGAGATTCTATAGATACGATGTATAGACCACAACACTAAGGATCATTTTACAGCTAGCGCACACATTCATTGGCAACACGCACAGCAACAAAAACTACAACAACAACCCTTTTTGGCGGTTGCATCCAATTAGTTGAAAAAAGTTTTTTCACGACATATGTTTGAAATTAATGTCGAAAAAGTCAGAAGCATTGATTGATTTCTTTTACCAATTAGTACAAAAATATTTACAGGAAAATATTGAAAATTGAATATTATAAATTGGTCTTGGTTTTTTCTGATACTTCGCGTCTTCTTTGAATGCATTCCCCTATTTTTGTTGCTGTTTTTTTTTTTTTTTTTTTTTTTTTTGGTACTCACACACACAAATCTTGCTCATTTAACATAAGTTTCTAATACTTAAATATTTCTATTGAACAATTGACGACAAGGTGCGAAAATCATGAATTTTGCTTGCTTAGCAATAGACGCAATAGTCCAACCCCCTCCTACACACACACACACACACAACGACGTATTTAGTGTCGTAGACAATAGAAATGCCAAAGAAAATGAGAGTTTGCCCATTATTGTGCGATCGACAAGCGGATAAAGGACTCAGGATTCTGGACTCAGACTCATGAATGGAACTGGAGACACTTTACAGACACATTTGTTAAGAATTTTAGGATTACAGCTGTTAAGCTGTTTGGTGGGTTTGTCGCTCTATATACTATATATGATGTATGTGTCCTATTATTATTATTACTTTCTGGGCTATTAAGGGCCCAAAGATTATCGTACAGGTTGACGACATTCTTAAAACTACTACTACTGTCTTTTCTATCTTTTCTTAGCATGACGTTAGCTAAATTTTCTATTCTTCTATTGTCAGAAGTTAAGCAAATTTATGCATAAACTTGAGTTTGATGACAATTGAAACGGAAGAGAATACCATAGATTAGTGGTTATGTAAGAAGTTAGTAGTAAAATATTTTCGATGTTTGCATAGAAGAAGAAGAGAGCAAAGATAGATGCTAGATATTGAATTTTAGATAAATTTTAGATACTATTTCATTGAATCGATCATTAGAGATACATATGTATTAAATGGGAGGAGGGAGGGAGGGAGGGAGGGAGGGAGGGAGGGAGAGAGAGAGAGAGAGAGAGAGAGAGCTCTCTCTCTCTGTTCT